>VWZE01015962.1:21562-36755 GCA_013396675.1 Eubucco bourcierii
CTCATGTTGAGCTTTTCATCAACCCAGACTCCAAGGTCCCTTTCCTCAGGGCTGCTCTCCAGCCATTCACCACCCAGCCTGGATTTGTGCTTGGGATTGTGCCTACCCAGGTGCAGGACCTTACACTTGGCCTTATTGAATTTCATGAGGTTGGCCTGGGCCCACCTCTCCAGCCTGTCCAGGTCCCTCTGGATGGCATCCCTGCCCTGTAGCAAGTCGACTATGCCACACAGCTTGGTGTCATCTGCAAACTTGTTGAGGGTGCACTCCATTCCTCTGTCCATGTCACTGACAAAGATGTTAAACAGCACTGGTCCCAGCACTGACCCCTGAGGGACACCACTTGTCACAGGTCTCCAGGTGGACATTGTGCCGTTGATCACCACTCTCTGGGTTCGACCATCCAGCCAATTCCTTATCCAGGACATGTATAAGCCTATTTTGGCCTATTTAACCCTACCATGACACCACCGTAAATACACTCCGATTATCCATAACAGTGAGAGTGAGTTGACGGCTATCACAGTGAGAACTAATTAAAGATATACTGCCAGTGGACTGTGAAACTAATTGCTCAACATTATTAGTCTACTGCTTACACCTGCTAATTCCTGAGTATCAGGAAACAGCAGTGTGGTAGTTTAACTTATGGGCTGTAGTCTGGTGTTTGTGCCTGCCATAATACCTCACCCCTGGGAACAGCAATTCTACAGTCTCAGAAAAGCAACTGAAAGAAATGTAGAATTAATTGCAATTCATTTAATTTAAGTCACATTAAAATATCTTCAAACTTATCTCCAGATTTTTGAACACTTAAAAGTGGTAGAACTAAATACAGATCCAACAAGCTCCTTCCAGTTTATCATTTTATTTATAACAGTAGAGTAAGGAAACAAAACTAATCTTACCTGTCCATTATTTTGTTGTCAGCAACAGTGACTTTCATTAATGAACAAGCTATTCTGCCCAGTAATGCAGAGAACATGGGCATTAGTCTAATATTACACTGAGGCCTAGCAACTTCAACTCATAATGAAATAAAATTCGACTGCAGTTAAACATGTCAATAAACAGCTAAAGTTTTGCTAAGGTGCATGAAGTTCATTCAGAGAAATACTTAGTTTTGCACCATAGAGAAAGATGTACCTGAACACACGGATAGTTTTGCACATGAAAGCATATACTTTACATACAGAAAATATGTAGTACAGTAAGTACAAAGGCTTATATGTGTATAGATATATCTTTTATAGATGTTGTGCTAGAATCCCATTAAAAAGAACCATGTACCATGTCATAAAATCAGTTTTTAATTGTGTGGATATGAAGATAAGGATGAAGAGTTGTTCTTAAAGAACAGCAGCATTCGGTTGCAATTTGAGGATTCTTTCATGTTTAGTGAAGCAAACTTCAGTTGCTTAGATTTTTTTGTCCAGATGTTGACCATAACAACTTTTAATGGCCCAGTGCTGCAGTCCACCTGTGGCGAGACGGAAAAGTACAACACATCAATATGATGCAGATACAATTTGATTTATTGTGAAGTTACAGCTCTTTTATAGGGTTACCACTCTCAATTATATGTCACCACTACATACAATTAGTTATGCTGATTGGCTGATCCAGTGCTCATATCATTTATGTAAGCACTCTGCTATCCAGCAAGACTCTCTTAAAGATGCATCCTTCTTCGTGGGAACCTAAGAGGGGAGCTAGTGGTAACCAAGGAGAAAGCCAATTAAGCTGGCCACATCCCTGTATATAACCTTGGAACAGTGAGATCAAACATAGTAGACTGATATGCTGGCCTTGTGTTACATCTGCACAGAAGCAGGGTAGATTTAGAACAAAGAACTAACAGTAGTCTGCATCAAAACAGCCAACTTTCCCATCACACATACTGTTTAGTTTTCTTCTAAAATCATCCAGGCCCCAGAGACCAGTCCTGAGAGAAGACACAATCCTGCTGCACACAAGGATCTGTTGTAAACAGCTTACCTTTACAGATAAACAGCTGGGCAGAATCTACTGATTTAGGTCTCATTTCTCTAGAAGAAGATTCTATAATGTCAGATGTTTTAGAAAAAGTTAAAAATTGAGTCATGTCACCATGTGCTATTGAAGTCTACATGTACATCTCACTTTGTTCAGTGACATAAATTTAAGAAAGTCTGCTAATTCACTTGGTTCTTGGTTCTCAGCTGCACCAGAGAATGCATGAAAAGAGAGTCCGGTGTCAGAGACACATCTTCATTCTTAATTTTCCAGCTTTAAAATCTATTTACACCCTTGGGGATAGGAACTTTCTGTGAGTAGATATCATTTCAGGGTTGCAGCTTCCTTCTGTACATCTTTTTGCATACTGCCACTACAGGTTTCCTGCTTAGGGGCATAAACGTATACTCAATTTGAAAATTTTCTTCTGGTTGGTTTGTGTAGTTTCCATGCCTGATATGCCTCCTAGATATTGGGAAGGAGTTAGAGTGAATTAGTTGTGTCCCCCTGGTTTTGTTCCAACTATTTTTATGAGTTATACACTGGAACTACACAAAATGAATTAGTTCTGTTTGGATGTGTCACCATTAGGCTGTTCAGATTTAAGATTGCACACATTATTTTTCTGCGAAGATCCTGTGCTATAACAAAGCTAGTAAAAACTGAAAGAGTAGAACTGAATCTAAAAATGGCTTACTTTCTGGCTTTATACCAGTTAAATTGTTTGATATGCTGTGTAACAACCTCAGAATCAATCTAACAGAATTTTGTGTTTGCAAGTACATAACAACCATTAAATCTGAATAATTAACCAGAAAAAAAAAATATCCAGCCCTGTGAAAGAGAAAGAATTTGTTAACAGAAAGAGACATGTTAACACATTTAAGGAAACAAAAAGGATAACTTGTAAGAATGAGAGCTGAGATGATTTTTGAAAAAAAAAATATAATACACAAGTGTAGAAAGTGGAAGGAGTATACTGTCAATGTATGTTACAAATATAGATTTAAAAATTATATCTATTTTAATGTAAGACATTTTAGCAGAAAGGTACAGGAGCTAAACAGAATCACAGAATCACAGAATCACAGAAACATTGAGGTTGGAGAAGATTGTCAGGATCACCAAGCCCAGCCAATAACTCTACAAGGTTCACCCCTAAACCATATACCTGAGCGCCACATCCAAACAATCTTTAAACACATCCAGGATTGGTGATTGTGATGGTTTGGGAGTTACCCACCCCCCACACTTTGTAAAATGACCCAGACTAGAACTCAGCTGGTTGGAAGTTAAGGAATAAAGCTATATTTACAGCTTNGTAAAGATTAATCAGCAGATGAGTGAGAGCCAGAAGCTGCTAGACCACCCCAGATGCTGTGCTGTGTCCCCAGAGAGAGACAGACAGAGAATGTTTTATCTATGTTCTGGTTATTTTTCCCAAACAATTTTTCAGCAAGCGTATGAGTGAAGTAGACATCACCATGTTTTGTTTTCACAGTCTATAGTGTAATTTTCTCTATTAAAATATTCCAATTAGCCTCAAACCAACACAGTGATTCAGTCACCTCCCTGGGCAGTCCATTCCAATGTCTGACAGCTCTTTCTGTTAGAACATGTTTCCTAATGTCCAGTCTAAACCTACCCAATTGCAGCTTGAGGTTGTTCCTTCATATTCTATCACTAACCACCTGTAAAAAGAGACCAGCACCAACTTCTCCACAATGTCCTTTCAGGTAGTTGTAGACAGTGATGAGGTCTTCCCTCAGCCCTCTGTTTTTCAAACTAAATAATGAACAGAAAAATGAATTGTGATATGTTTTAACTACTTAGTCTAAGAAATACTCTGAAGCTGTCTTGCTGGCTTGTCATTAAATTTCTTTCTGACACATGGAATCAGAAAATACATAAATCTGTCATTAACTATTCAAAACTATTTATTTTAAAATAATGCTGATAACTAGTAGATTTCACCTACTCAGGTATATTAATTAATTGGGTGAGACTGTAAGTTACCTGTGTGTTAGCTGAGAAATATGTGTGTGCAAACTCTCCACAGTAGTTAGCACATGGGTAGTAAGTGCAAAAGCGCAAAAATGTTTGGATGTACCATGTTAGCTGTACCATGCTTGAGTACAAGTGCAGTGGGTCCAGGACATGTGCAGTGTACTGGTTTATTGCAAGTTGCCATCTCTCTATTTGGAGAAAGTGGAGATGTTGAGATGTGTGGTAGCAATATAGAGAAGTAGCTTTTGATTGGGCTGCCAGTGATGTGGCAATCCTGTACAAATAACCAAATTCTTTTCAATATGTGCAGATTCTGAGAAGAAAAATCTGTCGCAGGAAGATGGCACATGTGGTTCACATGTGATAGTCCCCTACTTTGCTCTACATCGTGTCCTGATGCTTTGAAATACAGTTTAATGGCACCTTGTATATGTTGCAGATTTGGAAAGCAGTTTTCCAATCCTTCCTAGGAGAAAATTTATAGTTCCTGAAGTTTGTTTTGTAAAAATTTATGGAAATTTTTATGATAATGTCATTTGTCTAAAGTTAAGAATATTGTCAGAAGCTTAGCTCTACGATTCAGTTTTCATGTGTTTGAAGTGCATTGTTAATTTTTAACACTTAAGAATGAATCTTATGCATAATTTACTGCTAAGGATGATATACTTCAGATATATAGAAAACTACTACCACTTGCGCAGCATTTTCCACTGAAGAATATAGTTTTGTTTTTCATAATGCTAAATTCATTCAAATAAATTTCACTAGAAGAGAAAAGTAACTGTAGTGAGCTGCATTGTCTACAAAGCAATTCTTTAACAGTCTGTCCAAAGAACATGTGTTACAAACTAGGATGATGGAAACAGAACCTTGTCCATCTATCTGGTTTACTCCAGGAAAAAAGTCCTATCTGTTTCAAAGTTCTGATAAGTTGCAAGCAGCTGTCATGCCTCTGCCTCACTACTCTGCCTCAGTGTGTGGTGCTCTGCTCTGTGTTCTGCTCTGCTCAGACAATATGATTCTGCCTCACTGATCTCGGCTTGGACAATGTGTTCTGCTCTGCCTCATGCTTCAGACCATCGTAGCTCTGATGTTTTGGGATTGAGCTACCTGGAAACTTAAATGCCTCAAGTTAACCAGGAGAAGGCATTAAGCGCCTCATAAAGCAAGGAGAAGTGCCACCAACATTGTGCTCTCTGCACATCTGAAAGAGATCCTTCCTGCACCTCTGCAAACCTCTGTGCCAAGAGGAACCAGGTCGGGGATCGTCTGCCTCTTTCCCAGCACTCTGCTAGAGCCTGGTAAGATCTAAAATCTCTCAACAGCTATCAAAAAACCAAGCAGTTCCAACACTATCACAAAGGAGCCAGGGACTATCTCTGAATTCTATTCCACCACTGAGTAGAACAGAGTTTCCCTAGCACTCCAGGCTGCCTATTTGTAAGTGGGGCAGAGCCGTTTTGTGGCTAAACCTTTTCAAATTTTCTAAATTACTAAATTGCCTATAAGTATCCTTGTGAAGATTTTCCTGACCAAATTACAATCCAAATTAACTAGTTTGTATATAGTTTGTGGGCGGGGCTTTTTGGAAATAAAATAACTACATATTTTATAATTTCTGCCCCATTAATTGCCCCGACTAAGTCAGATACTAACTGGTGCTACAGGAGCAACTAACTCTCCAGAGCACCTCTCAGGTATTGATGTGATTTGTTTGTGTGCATGGTTTTATATTTCTCCTGTGGCAGGAGAGGAGAAAGTATCTCCTTATTTGTTATAGAAGTCAGAGAGAAATGCAATTCAGGAGTAAAAGCAAGCTCTTCAGTATAGCTTCAAATGTAGGCAACATAGTTATCGGTGAAACAGTATTTTAATAAGATTTTCCAACTCACATAGTGACAACAGTATCTTCTGTAGTAGCTGTGACAGTCTTTAGTCTGAATTTCCTCTTTCAAGGTTAGACATCAACAATTAGCCATGCTAGACAACAAAAACTAGCCATTTACAGAAGCACTTTAAGATTGGCCTGATTTTCAGAGCTAGACAATACTACCTGTGTATCTGCTGTACATTTCACAGTTTAAAAACCACAAAATCACATATAATATTCTGCAGCGACTTGGACAAGATGGTGTGAAGTCCTACAGCTATATAAGAATCAGAGCCTCTCAGACAGTGGTCTGCCCAGTGGCAGGTCAGTACAGAGGAAGCTCATGTGTTTTGCTGGTCTGGATAACTCAGTCACAGTTATCTCAGGAAGTATTTTCACCATGTCTGGTAGTATGCCCTTCAGGCATACTAGCTTGTGGGCATGGGGATTACTGCAGGAAGAAATGCAGCACAGGTTAGCCAAACAAAAAACTGTATTTAGCAGCTTTAGTTGTTTGTAGTGATCACAGTCATGCTCTATGGTGCTGCAGCAATGCAGCAAGGTAAGGCTTACCACACAAGCTGTGATTGCAGCACTGGCTACAGACATATGTTGAGTGCGTGACTATTGAATTCTGCTTTCATTTCCTACATATCTGCATATGGCTGCATGACAGAGTGAGAGCAGGTGGTTGCCAAGTGAAACAAAGTGTGTAGTTACAAACAAACCAGCCAGGATCCATATCCTGTAATTAAAGTTTTACTGCCACTCCCACAAGTTATTTTCTGATTTCTCTTTAACTGCTTTCACAATGACACCTGTTCCTCTACTAACATGTAGGACTTGTATTAAATATTAATCTCATCTTATCTTGGTCCCTCACATTTTGTAAGTTAGGAGTGACCACAATGATCTGCAAAATGTGAAAACAGGTGAAACAGGTTATGTGATGCACAGAAGAGGGAATTCTCTTGTACTTAGAAATAACAGATATTACATTGGAGACAGAGAATACAAAACACCTGATTTTGTCTCTCTTCTTTCTAAGATGGAATGAAAGGAATTCAAAGAAACAAAAAAGAATAACTATGATCATATAGGACAAATGGGTTTCGAAAAGTAGATTTTAAAGTATCATAGAGAAGGAAAGATGTTAAAGGAAAATGTTAACTAGAACAAAGAATAAACTTTAAAACAATGTAAGCAGTAAGATACAGTTCTGCTAAGGAAGAGTACTGCTCTCTTTTGTATCCTATATGTGAGCACATCACAAAGTTTGTAGCACACTGCAGTTTCAAACTTATGATGAAAAATTTAAACAAGGATTTTCCTATCTGGGTGTATATCTCCCATGTGAAACTACATATAAAAGGTGCTACCTTGTCCTGTGGACTCCTTGGGATGAACAAAGAACAGTTCTGAGTTTCATTCTGATTTGCTGGGGAATACAGATGGTATCAGTCAATCATTCTCATTAGTCACTAACCTTACTCTGTGTTTTCAAGGCAGTTTGATCCCTGTGAGACTTCATTTGGAAGTTCAGCTGCAAGTGAGGTCTTTCACAGCTACTGTTTCTTGGCAATAGCTTTAATAGTAAAACACTAGAGAAGAAAGTATTGAGACTGAAACAATGTGCTTTACTTTCTGTTACAAATACTCTCATCTTCAGCAAGTTCCCTTTTCTTAAGAAACCTGGTATAACGTGATATAATTCACTTGTCTCTCAGATAAACTGTAAAGAGATTTCAGTTGCATTTCAATGGATTCACATCTTATTGATGTGATCTTCCAAAGCATCTAAGCAAGAGGGAAAAAAAGTAATAAATAGTGCTCAGTGTAATGATTTGTAACAGTGCAGAAATGGAGGAAGATTTGCTCATTATAGCTCACAGCACTGTTGAAACTTGATTAATGTTTATATAATCATACCTTATAAGATGTTGAGGAAAGATAGTGAATTAAAATTGTACATGTTTTTAAATCTAAAATTGTAAATTGTAAAGTTTCTCTAAGTTTGATTTTGGAAACTGAATAGATTATGTTAAACATATACATACATACACTATATTAACATTGACTAATGGACCATGAAGCAATCCTTAAATGATCATATATGCCAAGATCTGTTACTTCTTTCACACCTAAACCATGTAACTTTCTTGTTCAATATCTTTAATTTCTCCTACTTCATTCAATTTTCTGATGGATTGTGTTCTACCGTAATGTAAACTCTGGGAGAGGGGCTGGCTTCTTCTGGTTCTGAGTACTGGACACTGTGGCTAAAGGACCTGTGCAGAGAGAGAAAGTTAAGGGTTAGTGTGTAAGAAATTAGGTGTTACTTTAAGACATTTACATTCATATTTTCATCTTCCAAAATCTTCAGGTTTTATGTCTTATAATCTGTCAGATGAAAATTTTATATGATTAATTATCAATAAGAGGTTTCCATTCTATACTGGTTTGAGGCTAATTGGAATATTTTAATGGAGAAAATTACACTATAGGCTGTGAAAGGAAAACATCATGATGTCTACTTCACTCATACGCTTGCTGGAGAATTGTTTGGGAACACTAACCAAAACAATAGATAACTCAGTTTCTCTCTGTCTCTTGCTGGAGCAGGAGCTGCTGGTGGGATCTAGCAGCTTCTGGGCTCTAACTCCTCTGCTGATTAATCCTCACTAACCACTTTTCTTCTAACCCCCTTGGCTGATCCTCCTAATTTACCTTGCATGTAAGGTAAACCTTGGGGTAAGGTACAGGGGTGGGGAGAAGGTGGAAGGGTGGTTGGGAGCCCCTCCTGGGGTCTCTGATTTCTGGGAGGGGAGTTGTGTTGCTGTATTACCTTTTACTTGTATATTTCTGTAAATATTCTGTATATAGTGTAAATATCTGCTGTACATTGTGCAAAGCTGTAAATATAGCTTCATCACTTAACTTCCAGCTGGTTGAGTTCTAGTCTGGGTCATTTTACAAAGTGTGGGGGGGCAGGGAACTCCCAAACCTTCACACATTCTGATTCCCAGAGAAGGAGTTTAAGAAACAGGAACTAATATAACTAATATTTGACTACCTGTTTCTTTTGCTCAGCTTAAAAAAAAAAAAAAAAAGAAAAAATTCTGGTTTGTCTGTTTCTTCCTGCAGTATGCTGTAACTGGGTGATAGGAAGTCATTAGTTCCTCTCAGTGAGTGTTTGGAAATTTTTTTGTGTGCCAAGTCCAGTCTTTTTAGGAAAAAATAAAATTTTACTAATTTAAAACAAGTTTGATTTTTACTTTTTCTATTATTAATATTGGATTTGATATTTCTGTAGGTTCAGCCTTTACCTGCTAGAATCAGAAGATGGAAAGTGTTTGGTTTTCATTCTCTAACTGCCAAATGTGTAAGGTCCATGGATATTGATTGTCCAGATCTGCAGGTGTTGAACACTAATGGAGTCTTGAACATCACCCACGCATGCTCGTCAGAAACTTTGCATCATCAAAGAACATCAACTGCACTCACTGTCGTGGATTGATATGCCAAGGAAGTTTTGGTTTCTTGTTTGCCTCAATTTTTAAAACACCTATATTTGGTTTGATTTATAGAACCATAGAATGGCTTGGGCTGCAAGGGACCCTAAATATCATCTAGTTACAACCCTTTCCGCCATTGGCAGAGAAAACATCTCTAGGCAACCCGTTACAGTATCTCGCCACTCTCATAGTAAAGAACTTCCTCTTAACATCCAATCTAAATCTACCCTTCTTTAGTTTAAAACCATTGCCCCTTGTCCCATCACCACATTACATGTACATGTTGCTATTTCTAATTTTATGTGGTGATACTTACTATGCACTTGTAGTGTTTTGTGTAATCTGTAAGATTCATGGCAGTGCCTGTACTTGTTTCTCTACAGGCCTGCAGATAGGTGTCTCCTACATATCTTGCAACACAGAAAATCCTAAAACTACTGTAGTGGTGTCTGCTGTTCATCTGCTAAAAAGTATACATTGTTGCAGAGTGTTTTCTGCAGGCTAAATTTCATATACAGAAAAGCACTGGAAGCTACCAGGTCTTGTTGAGTATTAGTGGGAGTTACTACATAGAGCTTTAAAAAAAGCACAAGTTGGATAGAAAGTGGAAAGTGCAAGATCCTAAGAAACTGTACTGGTGAGAGTTTAAGCATCCCAGGGGACTCAAAATGTAGCTAACAGAAACCAATACGATAATAACAGGATGCCTTCCCTTCTTCCCCCCACACCGCCCCCCTTGCACACACGCACTTTGGAAATAAATGAATTAGATGTAGAGAGAGAAGGGGTAAAACACCCAAGGAACAGTCTTGCTTCTATTTGGAAGTTAAAAGAAAAAAAAAATTAAGGTAGGGGAGTTACAAAGACGTATAGGGAAGGGAAAAAACAAGATATATATATAAATTAAAAAAAAAAAAATATATATATGTATTTATATATATGCAACCAGATTGATGACAATGGATGGAGGTAGATTCAGGAAGGTATGTCCACCATGTGGTTGAAAACGGCCACATGATAAGACAGGAGCAGCAGGAACAAGGTGGTGCTATCAGGCAGACAGACCAGGAGAGAGAAACAGGAAGTTCCTCTGTTTATATAGGGGGTCCAGACAGGAAGTGGGAGTGGGCTAAACACTACACATCTGGGGTCCAGCAGACCACCCCCTGGGAGGAGTCAGGAGGACCTGGGCTCAAGTTCAGACCACTGCACTCAATCAGGAGGGTTAGCCCTTTACAGAAACTGCAATGCCTATCATGTTTTGATGATAAAGTTGTGTGTGTCACAGCATACAAGTTGTGTGAGCATGAATAGCTGGCGGGTTTTATTGTTTTCAGCTGCTGCTGATGTTCTGGCAGTGATGTTCTAGGCACATATGTTTAGGCACAGATATAGATAGAGATAATTTGTTTTCCCTTTATGTGCTGCATTTTTAGATAAGGGATAATGCTGTCCACTTAATTGTGATTCAGTGTCTTAAACTACAGTACTTAGTTTTCAGCTCTTCTTCACAAGTGACGGATAAAAGCCTATTGGACTTCAGTACCTATTTACAAATGGTTGGGTACAAATTAGAATATTGAAAGGGAAATGTTTGTTTATATACAAGCTTTGCAAATTTAAATATTCATGTGGGCCTTGCTGATATTCCAAACCCAGGTTCTGTCCTGAATCAAGAGAGTTTCCTGGTCCTGGTCACTGAAAACACAGATCTTATAAATGATGTTTATTTAGCAGAAGCTGGTTGCATCTGTATGAAGGTCCAATTTTTTTCAGGAATTTCAGTTCAGAGAAAGATGGAGACATCAATTTTCCTTTATACTGTATCTTATCAGGCTAATAGAATGATTCTCAGTAGAAATATTCATCTTGCTGTGAACAGTCAAAAGCATATATTATTATTATATAAAGACATTTCCATGATGAAATCATGATACTTTATGTCAAGCTTGAACATTTTGGATTATTAAGTTGCTGGAGAACTAATTAATATTTTCTATATAAATACTGACACGCAGTTCAGTGTTTATAACAGAATGTATTTTCCCTCACCTTTTAAACATATTTAAATGAAAAAAGTATTTGCAGTGTTTATTTACAAAGTGAGATACTGTGACGGCATCTGTGTCAATTAAGATTTCCTTTTCTGCTGCAAAATTCTGAGTTCACTAAGGCTGTAACTTCTCTTAATTCCTTTTACCTTTCTGCATGATTCTATGCAATTGAAACCACAGAAAATCATGAAGTAGCAAAGACTGCCTGATGGTGCCTGATACTAATCAAAGTGCTCATTCCTTGTGCTTATTGATGTCAGTGGTTATGTTTTAGCTGAGCTTGCTACTTACGTGTGAAAATTGGTATCAGAGTAAAAATACAGTGTTATTTTACTAGCAGCCTTCTAGTGTACTCACACTCATTAAATTCTTAGCCAAACAAATGCTGCTCAGGTTTATAGCCTCCAAAAGGGACCATGACACTAGGTAGACTCTACCAGGAAGAAAATGTTCTTACAGTCTCCTTAGAATAACGGAAGTTCATGTGCTATTTGATAGGGTGACTCAGCAGAAAATTTATTCTGAAATGTGATGTATTTATGGATTCTGAGACTAGACATGCCTTAGTAACTATTCTGTCATTTTATCTCTTAATTTGTCTATTAGTCCTCTAAAAATCTGTACTGTTGTTATATAGTTGTAAGCTTACCAAGTTTATTATCTCTTTCATGAGATAATTAATGAATGAACCTCCCTGCTGGGTTTTTATTTTACAAGATTGACATTTACTAGCAGCTTAGACATGAGAATTGCAAGCCAAGGGAGTGGAGCTCACATTTAGAATTCAAATGAAGGAACATGTTTATAAAACATTAACTGTAACTGTCAGTTGCACTTGTATTCTGGGAATAATTACATTTTTTTCTTGTCAAAGCTGAACATATATATATATATATATAAAATTGTGAGGACAAGCTGCAGGGAGTGTCAGTATAAGAAACTTCCTTATTAACAGATGTGACTATCCTTCTCATTAAGAGTTTTTGTGCAAATTTATTTTAAACTGAAACCATAATAGCAGTTGGAGAAGTCAGAATTAATATAAGCTGGTATAGAGTGTATATATTTCAGAGTATTCATCTTGAGCTACTGTTTTGGTCTTCCTAGTATACTTAAATCAGACAGTAAATCGACACACATTACTCAGAAAATGTTAACTGTTTCTTAGTTTCATAACATGGTGATCATAACACATATTTTGGAAGTAATCAATTGTTTTGATATTTACAAGTATCTTGATATTTTTGTCTGTAAAAGGTAACTGGCACAGGAATTCAGGCCTTGGTGGGCAGCTGTCACCACCTTTGTTATCTTGCTCTGAGCTATACATCATACAGCAAATACGGTAAGGCACTTGTCTGAGGTTTGATATGTTGAAAGTAACTAGTATTCTTTTTAATTTTATATATTTTTTCCATATGAAATATTTTACAATTTTGTTTCCCTGCTAATTATGAGCATTCAAACATGGGCTATGTGGCATATGGTTCAGTGTAAAGAATACACAGTAAACTTCACTAAAGAATAGATAAATGCTAATTACACACTGTGATTGGCAGCTTCCTCTGTGTAAGAATTGTGCCAGAAATCTTTGGTTAAGGCAAACATTACATGTTATGATTTGAGCCCACTCAGCCAATGAAGTATCATGCAGCTGCTTGTTCACATGTACCTGCCTCCAATAGAATAGGAAGAAGGAAAAAACACAAGGAAAGGCTTAAATGTGAAGTAAAAGGACAGGAGGCCTCATTCACTAATTATGGTTGCAAATAAAAATCAGACTCAACTTGAGGAAACTAAATCAATTTAAACAATGAAAGCGCTACCAATTAACCAACTGAATCAGAACAAGACAATAGTAAATGCAACTGAATCTTAAATACACAAAACCACCTTACTCCAACTTCTCTCTTCTTGCTGGTCTCATCTTCTCCCCTGCCATGGTGCAGGGTAGGCATGGATCAGGGGTTGCAGACAGTCCCAATATGTTCCATGTTGTTTCTATTGCTTCTTCCTTCTCAGAGTGTAAACTCACAGTCTTTCCCTGCTTTAACATGGCACGCCTTCCATGGGAAAAGGTTGTCCAAAATTCCTTCAACTACTGTGGGTCTCTTCCATAGGCTGCAATCCTCTCAGTAATGGACTTCTCCAGTGCAGTGCCCTGTTAAGAGTCATGGCCTTCTTTTGGAGCAGCTATTTGCCTGAGTGTTAGGTTCTCCTTGGGCTACAGATGGGATTCTGCTCCACTGTTGATCTCTTAAGAACTGCAAGGGCTCAGCCTGCCGTCTCACCATGGGGCCAAAGGGGAATGGCTGCTTCAGTGTACCTCACTCTTCTCCTTCCCTACTGACCTGAGTGTTCACATGGTTATCTCTTTTCTGTCCCACTTAACTCCCAAAGAAGCTAACCCCTAAAATAAAAAAAGTTACCTCATAGATTTTTCTTCTCCTAAGTGTTATCACAGAGATGCTCACTGGTTCAGGCTTGACCAGAGGCAGATTTGACTTGGAGATAGGGAAGCTTCTTGAAGTTTCTCACAGAAGCCACACCAGTAGCCCCTGCCCCTGCTGCCAAACCTCTGTCATACTCAAACACAAAACATTGTATGATAAAGTTGGAAATATGAAGGTTGGAATGGCACTTTCTGTGAAGAGATCTGCAAGTCATTGAATCCTTTGTTCTCCCCATTACCTTTCTTTGGAACAAACCATTTGCATAGGAAGACTCATGTACTCATGTACACATACATGGGGTGCTACCTTAGGAGTTAGGTTTCTTGTTCCTGAAATACAGAGACTCATTCTTTGAATGAAAAATTGTCAGTGAGCCAGATTTTCTCTATGGTTTTCCTCTTCCTGTTTTCCCTTGCCATTGAAATCCCATCTCACACTCTCATACCATCTTTGGACATAACACGTGGGTCTCCATTGTGTGATCCTATGGGTAATCATTAATTTAATCCTTAAATGTGATCTAGACACTGATGCACACTACTGATAAAAATATTGCTACTAGTACAAGTTTACAGATGAAAAAAGAAACATTTTGGATGTTTTATGGTTTGACACTTACTGAAATTGTTATCCTTATGGTTATGACATTAACTTATTTCCTTTTTAAAAATGAGAATTAAAGTTCCACCCACCATGTATAGTCTTAGCGAAATCTTCATATATATATATATGTACATATATATATGTAATACTCCTTAGTTTATAATGTACAGAGTATATAGGGGAACTGAAGCCATTAACTCAAGTTTCAATAAATATGAAGATAATGTCATATGGAAAATATAGGCATTTTTCTCATCCTGAGCTGCAATTTCTCTGATCTCATCTGAGCCCATTCTCTATGTTTGTAACATGTGCATGCATATATATATGGGTGTGTATGTGTACACAAACAGCACACACATATGAAGTTTGCCATAAAATTAATGGGGAAAAAAAATGGTTCAAATGCAGATGGGTTTCAAGGAAATTCTGTAGTGCATTCGTTACGTGCTATTTGATGACTAACCGCTCCAGTCTCTCTTTTGTGTGATGACTGCCTCAAAACTCAGTGATAAATCAGGTTGAAAGAGGTAAATTTAATTGGATAGCTCCTGGATCAGAAATGATTTGGAGCATACTGTTAGTGTTGGGTTTGAATCCCATAACTGATGTGAGAATTGTTTTCAGATTTTGTACTAGAAAGATCTTGCTCCTGGAGATGCCATTCAGGGGCTGTAGTTCCATGGTGGGCAATTG
>VWZE01015962.1:93252-104307 GCA_013396675.1 Eubucco bourcierii
TATATATATGTATATATGTATGTATATATATATATGTATATATATATGTATATATATAAAATGTATATAACACATGAAATTTTTGAGCTAGATTTTGACATTCTGGGGTCCGTAGTAAGAATACAGATGATTAATCGACTTTTAAAATTGCATTTGTAGTAAAACATCCAAGAATGTGCAGCTTTTCTCTGAGGGGAAATCTGTACTTTAAAGTGCAATTATTTAGTTCTGTTCTTTCAACCATGAAAACATTCTGTTTCTATGATAATATACTGAGGCAAACATGTTAAAGAAAATGATCAAAACAAAAGGGGAGAGAAAGCAGAATAAAATAAAAATATAAAATAAATATCAAATAAAAATTGCAAGACCTGTTGATTCTGTGCACTAACCCTGTAGTTTTAACCACAGAACAGATCATAGTGAGGTCTGTAAGATACACTGGGAGAAGCAGAGCAGCAAACATAGATAGAAATGTATTAATTGAGTGCCTTTTTTTTTTTTTTTTTTTTTTTTAACAGTGAAGTGCGAAAACGAAGTGATAATCAAGATGATAGGAGGTCAGTAACCAGCCTGGCCGGGACACCTGTCAAAAAATCAGCACTCATGAAAAACTGTTGCAATGTTTAAATATCATGTATTTTTCCTGACATAAATATTTTTTATTTTTTAAAGAAGGAGTTCAATAATTTATTATTTTTATTGGGGATTTCTAAATTTTTGTATTTAGAAATTGCACATCATGTTAAAATCCAGGCTTTACTTTTTACTCATATCTGCTTAGCTAGTTTTTTGAAGGCCTTAGGCCTTAGACCTTATTGATGTAACATTTCCTACCAATCCTGCAAATGATTAAAAGGTTGCCAATATCTAGGTGAACCCTAGGTTCAGGGCATGAATTACAGTGTTTTCTTGTTTGGAGAAGACAGTGGCAGCTTCATGGGGTTCTGGTATAATTTTTCAAAAGTTGGTAAGTTGCAGTTTTTTTTATTTTGGGAGTTGGGATTTGATTCAGAACTGAGAAGGAAAATATACTTAGCTGACCCTATGCACCTCAGCATTGAAAGTAACATTTGCATGGGCCGTTACCATTCAAAATTTCAGAGAGACTATAATACCTGTGATGTGTAGGATTACTGAGATGAATTAATGTCCCCAGTACCTGCCTGTTTGTTTAGACTGAATCATTATTTGAGGCCTTGAGTAACCTGTACTAGTGGGAGGTGTCCCTGCCTATGGCAGGGGGTTGGAACTAGATGATCCTTGAGGTCCCTTCCAACCTTGCCATTCTATGATTCTATGATTCTATGATTATTAGTATTACAGATACGGGTTGTAATTTTCCCCTTGCTATTCAATTGTCTTCCATTCAGATGGTAATTGAGCATTTGAATAGTACAGAGGAGTCTGGTTTAATATATATTCTTTATGCATTTTGGGAATTTTAAACACGCAACTAAAAGAATTGCTGCACATGCATAAGCATCTCTATAAACTGTTCATTAAAGTTCCTGAAGTTAGCAGCAACCTAGTGAACGTAATGAGAATTCCTTTGCCTGATTTTAGGAAAATTCTGAGAAACTCAGTAGTCGGTGGTAGCTTTTGGTGTCATCATCTCTATAAACTGAGATATTATTACTTCTAGTAGTTCCCCACAGTCCTGTTATGTAGTACAAATTACAAGTATTTCTGTGGTTAATAACCACCATGCAGTTCTTGTCAGCTTTCACTAATTTTGATTGGAAGGGGATAGGGCTCCTTCAGAGCCAGCAAACCTTTCATTCTTTTCTGTGTATCTTAGTAAATCATCTCCAGGCTAAAACCTAGCTAAGTAAATCAACCTTGAATAAAGTTCTATGGACTGATTAGAAAACTGTGCGTCCAGCAGCTGTTGCTGCTTTTTATCAGCCCTTTATTTGAACACTGTGTAGCTTGTGCTGTGTTATCCATGTTTTAAAATGTTAGGTTCACAGAAACAGGATGGTTCATTATTAAAAAAACCAACCAAACAAAAAAACCCCAACCCAAAAAGACAGTTTTAAAGGAGGAAAAAATATAACAATGTTTCTAGGCATCCTTTTGAATCTCTAGATCAGAGCAACTAATCCTTAGATAACTATCTGAACGTTTGTTCATAACAAGGCAGAGAAATGGTAACACCAGAAGGAATAATATATTTTTATTTCACTGTGTTGTACTTCAT
Source organism: Eubucco bourcierii (assembly GCA_013396675.1). NCBI lineage: Eukaryota > Metazoa > Chordata > Aves > Piciformes > Ramphastidae > Eubucco > Eubucco bourcierii. The sequence goes on from VWZE01015962.1 coordinate 95,456, forward strand.
CCCTAGAAGGGAAAATGTTTGGTGTCCTTTTTTTAAGTAGTAAGGGAGTCTTCACACACTGTTATTCCACTCAGGACACTTCAGGTATGTAGCATCTCACCTCACTGTAGTCCTGAGAGTATTGAGCAGGTGGCAGAGAATGAAGGAGATGCAGGTGTGCTAGAAGTATGCCTGGTCACATGTGTATTGTTTACTATTAACTCTGTATTATTTAAACAAGAAAATTACAGCTGTAATTAGCTTCTTTGAGGAAAAAATCATGCTTAACCAAGCATATTGATGACAGCCTTTTCTGTGTTCTTTGTGTTTGTAAAAACTTCTCTGTCCTCAAAGGAGTGAAATGGAAGTAGAATTAAAGTAGAATTAATGTAGACTCTACTTCCAAATAGTTCTTTCTGCAGCAGTAGGGAGGAGCGAGAGAGACTTAGTTTCTGAAGTATAAGCTTACCTGTAGGCATTTGTATTTTCTCACAATGAGGTCATGATTATAAGCTGTTACTTACTTACAAAGTTATTGCTCTGCCAGTGTTTTTAGCTTCTGTTAACTTGGATGTTCTGTGTGTCCTGAACCACAGCATTTGGCTTGCTCTGTGGTCTTGACCTGCAGTAAATGAGGTTATTTATCTAAACCTTGCTGACACACCTGCATGAGAAAAACAAAAACATTGGGTACAGAGAATCACATCAAGCTGTTTGCAGGAGAGATTTCTGGAAGTACTCTTGTCCAACTTCCCATGCACCTAAGCAGAGATGCCCTAGATCAGGTTAGTAGTTTGTTTGGCTAGCCAGGCTGTGAGAAATACACAAAAACAGAGATACCACCACAGTTCTGGGCAACCTGTATTTTGTGGTTTGTTCAGCCTTGGTTTCCCAAGTGGTTAGAAATTTGTAGCCATTTGTATCATCTCCAGATACCAAGAGGAGTTTGGCTGCAATCTTGCAGTAACTCTTTTATAGTATTTGTAGGCTATTTGATCCCTTTTGGCCTTCTCTTTGCCAGTTTAATAGCAGTGTGAGAGACCTCTTGCAAATGCGGATTTCATGACCCAGAGCTGGCAGTGCATATGCATGTGCAGTAACCACTTTCTTATCTCAGATTCTTGTCATGGAGTGTTACATGAGCGTCTGTGCCTGTAGAGAGCTTTCTTGAAGAATGTGTCTTCAAGGACCTGCCTTCACACCAATATTTTTTCTTTCTACAGGACTGGGCCATTGATAATTTGGGCACTTTTTTCCTGTTGTTTATTTTGATGACCAAAATCTTCTGAATTTGGCCAAATATCACAAAATTTTAAAAAAATCTCTTTTTTAAGCTCTGTAGATTTATGTATCATGGCAGGGTTGAAAACTGATGAAGTTTTTACTTTGGAGTAGTTTTTTGGTTAGTAAGTTACTAAAAAAGACATACCAAATGGGGATATAACTATAGCTTAGTCTGAACTAGTTGTAGAAATGATGATTAGCTCCATGAAGTATGAATATTTACATAATATGTAAGAATTAATGTTAAAGCAGAAGAACTTGAAAAAAAATATTTAAATTTAGAATTTAAAGTGTGTATTTATACTTGGAAATAATACATAGTTTTCTGTTGTTTTTCTTTGAAGGGTTTTATCTTGCCTTCTACCTAAAATGTAAAAATGGCAAACATCAGCTTTATACTTTGACATGGGTTGCACTATTGTACATTGAAGGTTTTTATGCTTCTGTTTAGTACGTAAAAATAATTCATTTAATTGCACAAAATTTTGGGGTTTTTTGACCTCTTTTTAAAAAAAAAATATTTTTTATTTAGTAGATGTGTACCTGTGATACATGTATTTATTTGGAAAGGAAAGGCCTTCCATGTTTTTCTTCATGACCTGTAAATAAGCTGGTTTTTTTCAGTTGACAAGGAAATATTTTTTTATCTTGTATTGGTTTTGACCCTTTTTTATTTGTGGTGCAGTACACATTTCTGAGGCAATAATTTCTTGTGAGGCACTCTGAAAATGTTTTGATTACTTAAGTTTTTGTAACCACTTTGTGTCCATTTGGCATACCTCAGTGGCTTAAAAAGATGTGCTGCTGCTTGTTTTAATTGTTCTTACAGGTATAATTGTGGCCTAACATGGTTTAAGTGTTTTTCTGTGTAGGTCTTTTTGTATTGACCATCAAAGTACTGTATTATTTTAGGAAAATAAGTTGGAGTTTTAAATATGCATAGCCGGTTGAAATGTATTCCAAGGAAAACATCTGTGGGCCACCCCTGCAAGGAGCATCATTTAGATGTGCACCCATGCAGATCCCCACTTAAGCTGATAAGCTCTGTGCTAGAGCAGGCAATCTATTCATATGTAGCAACCTTTAAAGAGGTTTCCCTTTTTGCTTCCATCCACTGCTCTTCAACATTAGGTTACTTTTTATTAAAAAAAGATTTCGGTGAAAGAACCTTAATTCATAAACCAAAGGGACATATTTATTCTTGTAGCCAAGGCCCTTTTTATTTTAAAGAAACATACTTCTGAGGTGTTTCTGACTGTATTAGGTAATTTTTAAAAAATAGACCATTATCTCTTGTGCTGTTCAAATGTCCTTTACCACTACCCCTACCAAATTTGATACAGGATATAATACTATCCTCTCACCTGTCTAGGCTACTTACATACTTACGGATTGGAAAAGCTTTTTATAGTGCAAATTGTTTTAGCATTTCTATCTTACTGAATTACTATCAGGCCTAATCATTTTTTATTGATACCCTTAGAACTAGTAAAATTAATATTTTTTTTTTATTTTTTCACTTACCTAGTTTTTTGATAAAACTCTACTTACAGTAAAAGAAGATTTTACTCAAATATCTAGAACATAGGTAAAAATATATTACTCGATTTGTAAAAAGATGTTCTTTTTCTGTGATGTATCCCCTTTGAGTTCTACCTTTAGATACGTTGGTTTGTAGGAAATTAGTCATTAGGTGGCTGAGTAACAGGTAAACTCAGGATTTGAAGGTTTCGCCCTGAATATGCTTGTATAAGGAAAAAATTCAGTGCCATTTGCACATGCCACCTTTCAATAGAATTCTGTATAAATGATGCTTTAAATTGTGAAAACTTTCAAAACTTTAATTCATTCTATTTACAAGTAAAACTGTGATCATGCAGTTTGTCCCTTCTCAAAAATACAGATCATTGCATTTACTGTAATTTTGTATGTATGTATGCTTAAAGGGAACTATGTATTTTCTGTCTTACGTATTGCTGTAAAATAAAATCTGCTTCAGCAGCCATTTTTCTTCAGTGTGTTTTCTTTCTGTCACTGCTTGTGACCAGCATTCTGGCGTATCATCTCTGACCTCTCAGTTTTGTGTTAGAATTCACCATTTTCTGTGGTCCAAGAGCACATGAGAATTATGTAATGTAGTATCTCTGGCTGCCTGCAACTTCTTAGCCTCAGTGCGCAGTTGTCAACTTCTGTCAGCTGAGATACTGTAAGTTCTGAATAAATCTTGAAATTATGCTGCTATGTCTGTTAGCAGAGATGCTTTAGCCACTCTAACTGCTAATATGCGATAATGTTATGGTAAGAAACCATAGGAAAAAATAGCCGAAATAATGAAATGAAAGAAGTTTATCGTAAATGAAGCTCTACACTTCAAATAGAAAATTAAAAGCTTTTAATTTGGATTTTGGACTGTTTTTTCTTTAACATGATGAGATTGACAACTTTAATCATAGAGTTATTTAGATTGAAAAAGATGCTTAAGATCATTGAGACTGTTAATCTAACACTACCAAAACCACTACTGAACCATTTCCCTAATCACTGCATCTACATATGGCTATTCTAAATACCTCCATGGATACTAACTCAACTATTTCCCTGGGTGAAGGTACTATAGCATTTTTTGGCATTTTAGTCTGTTATTACTTGTGAACGTGCATCAACATTTGAGTATGGAACTACCTCCAATGATCCTCTTTCAAGTTCTGCATGAACGATTTAGGTTCCAAGGTGGTCCCAAGGAATAGTGTCTTTCCTAAAGACTTTGTGGACCATTTGAGCACTATGGTTCTCACTGAAAGCTGTGCTTTTTTGAAGAGGAACATGTGAGTAAATGAAACAATGAAGTGCTATTGTGGGCACAAAATCTGTCCTTAAATGGAGAACATACATGGATCGTTTTGTATGTGTAAAAACTCTATTTATTTATTTATTTAAAATGTGTTTACAAGTAATGAAGTACTGGGGAGGACAGGAGTCATGCAGTCGGTGTAGTGGTTTTCCCAGAGAGCATGATGACAAATAAAACTTTTAAAGGAGTTCAAAATAGAATATGACACTTTCAGTGAATGGAACAAATAGGTGATGTGGAGTGTGAAACACCTTTGATTAGCCACTGGTAGGATTTTGCTGAATAAAAGTGGTAAAATAACACTTCCAAAGAGTACATTTGAAGCTAGATGGAGAGCTTTAAAACCCAATCAGTGAAGCACATGTAACTTTGAATGAAAGAGATATAAGCAGGTTTAACCTGGGTCTTCTTAATTAAAGACAAGTTCTTCAGACATCTTGGTAAGTTATAGCATTTAATTAAATCACACCTTTTATCTTAAATCTCTTAGAGATTTTGGGTGACTGAGTATATATCAAGACATACAAAATATTTTTGTGAAGGAAGGTTGTATATGCAAATAGCAAATATTGGAAGGCCAGAAGTCAGCTGACACAGCACACCCAGAAAGGCTTAACTTTTTTGCTCCCAAGTCCTGGAGTTTTTCAGTTATTTCAGTATTTTATCTACCTGTCTATCCATCTCACGCTCCCTTTCCTCCTTTCATATTTTTCACTACCACTTTCGCTGACTTCCAATTACTTACGTATTTTCTATTTTTCCTTCATCATTGCTATTCCTTTGCAAACTTCCATCCCTCTGCCCTGGTGAGTCCACGTCTGGAGTCCTGTGTCCGGTTCTGGGCCCTCCAGTTCAAGAGGGACGTAGAACTGCTTGAGAGTCCAGCACAGAGCCACAAAGAGACTAAGGGTGCTGGTGCTCTTTAGGTTGGAGAAGAGGAGACTGAGAGGTGACCTCATCAATGTTCATAAATACATAAAGGATGAGTGCCAGGAGGATGGAGCCAGGCTTTTCTTAACGATGCNCGAGGACAGAACAGGGACAGTGGGTGAAAGTTGATGCATAGGAAGTTTCGTGTTAACAGGAGGAATTTTTTCACTGTGAGATGTAGGGAAAATATCTTGCATTAAATGGACATGTGAGCAATCCAACCTGTGCTAACTGCTAATTGTGAGCTGAAAAGTTTCACAGCCTGCATGAAGGTTCATCCGAAGGGCAAGGACATGAGCTGCGAGCTGCCTCTGGTCATATGGACAACAACAGGGTGATAAAAGCAAAACAAAATCTCAGGCGAAGCATTTAAACAGATAATGATGGACCAATTGCTTAATTCCTCAACAGCTTGTGCCTTAACGATTTACGTGAATTGCCTAATGCCACACAGCTTGCGACTTAATGGTTTGGACCAATTAACAACAAACTAACCCGCATAGTCTGTTAGAAAGTGCGTAAGTGCATGTTCATATTCAATAAATTGGCATTGCTTGGGTCATACTGGTGTGCATACAGCTTTGTCCAGGATCTTCCACAGTGAGGATGACAGAACGCTGGAACAGACTGGCCTGGGGCGTTGTGGAGTCTTCATCTTTGAAGATATCCAAAACCTGCCTGCATGCATTCCTGTGTGATCTGATATAGGTGATCCTGCTTTGGCAGAGAGGTTGGACTGGATGACCTTTCAAGGTCCCTTCCAGCCCCTGGCATTTTGTGATTCTGTGATTCAGCTTTACTGTTATCCTGGTGCTCTTGGGCCTGTCTCTGCCTCAGGGAATGTTTTCTCAAATAACCATGTAATGGTTTCTTTGCCAACTTACTAAAGATGAGCCTAGGTGGTAGACACTTCTTTGAGAGTGGTTGGCATTGACTTGAGTCAGATAGAAAGCTGTGGATTACTGTTTTATCACTGATTTTTTTCAGGTAAGAGCTTGCCTATGAGTGGAGTAGAAAAGTGCACATTGTGGTAGGCCTAAGCAAGCCCAAATAGGCTTGTACATGTCCTGACTTGCCCAGACATGTTTTTCTGCTTTACCTTCTTCTGTTTTGGGGGGAGCAACTGTGAGAAAGAGGACAAAGAATCTGGAGCCACTAAGTCTGGGGTTTGTGGCCTGCGCAGACCCTACGGTAAACAAGGTGCACACGATTGCCTTCTGCAAGGCTGTGTTCTGCCCAAAAAAGGTAAAGCAAGCCTAATATGGTGAATCTTGGCTAACTGCCGTTTGATTGGCTATCCTGTGTCCAAAGGCCCATTAGTCTTGGGCTGCATGGATAAAAGGAGATGAGCAGGAAACGCAGCGTGCGCTTTGCCATTAAAAGGTACTCTCTGCTATTGCATCCGTGCCTACTGCCTCATTGATCCTGAGCTGAGGCTCTAATACCTCCACGCATTTGGCCTGCACAACCAGCGTGACACCGTGCTCAGACTGCACACCGCAAGACATCCTGCCTGCATCTGAAAGCCTTCTGCCCAGATGGAAGCCCTGGAGATAACACAAATCGTGCAAAAAGCCAGGATCAGGTCNATCATTTTTATAATGATGCCTAAAAACTGTTATTATTAAATTGTTGATAGGGGTGACATGAGTTTTGAATGTTTAATATTAATAAACTATATTAATATTTTAAAAATATAATCTCACAGTAATTAATTACTCTTCCACCACAGTGCAGTGCAAAAATCTCAAGGAATGCATAGGTATGTCCTGAGGGTTGGTTATTAGCTAGATAGCTCTTTGGTATAGTATTTAGCACCTTCCATTCTGTCAGGCTCATTGCAGAGATAATAGGTTGCTAATGAGAAAAGAAGTGGGTTTGTTGCATTCATCCTGGAGTACTGCAATCCTGAATTAACCAAAACCTGGAATATGTTCTGCTGGTCAGAGGACAAGTGAATGAGAAACCAAAGGCATTGGCAAACTAAAGGTGGCATGAACAATTTTAGCTGAGCTTTTTTTTTTTCTTCTTTTTCTTTCCAGTATTAGTCTGATTTCACTGAAGGTAGCTACAGAAGAGAAATTTGCACTGTCAGAAAACGTTGTGGGCTCAGGACTGAGTTTGAGCTATTAGGCCTAAATATGTGCTCAGAGCTTGTTCCCCACTCATGTTTTTTTCCTTTCCCCCTTGCTTTGAGCATTCGTCTCTGGTTATAGCACAGAAGAAATGCAAGTGAGATCTGGAGAAAGGTTTCCTGGAGTATCTAAGGAATATCTGCAGCACGTGTTTTTTAAGTATAGCTTGGAAAAGTAAAGAGTCTGACTTATATAAATTCACCATTTACTTAGTTTATAAACTCCTTGAGTCAGAGACTGACTTTAAATGTCCTGATAGTACCAAACACAGGCCTTGGCAATGCCTTAATACAGGCATTAGCACCACAGATAATAGTTTTTAAACAGACTAATTCCTAATTTGCAGCTATACTTGAGTAGCAACAGTTTGCTTTCCTGGGGGAAAATGCCAGTGTAAGGAAGCTAAGTTTGAGAAATTAATGATAGTTTCATAAAGAAACCATCTTGTACTGCAGAACTTTACTTTTGAAAAACAATGTTTGACTTTCTCAAGAATTACTACACTAAGAAACATTGAGAGTGCATGAATCATTTACAAACCCATTTCCTACCAATAAACCTACACTAGTTATGTGATTATGTTGCTAGCCATATTAATTTGATTGTATTATTATAAATGACTGTGAAGTCTTAACTGGAAGTATACGCAGGATTCAGTCTCCACCAGGTTGCTATATATCAAGATTAAAAATAGAGTTTTCACTGAAGTAGTTTACCACGATGTTAGAGTTCATTATAGTTTATTCCAGTCAACTAATATTTATGCTGATAAAGAGGTTTAAGGTTTTACATGGAGAAATTAAATCAAAGGATATGATTTTCAACATTGTTTATAATATGGGCAAGATACACTTAAAGTTAGTGTCTATAAAATAAAAACGCAGTTCCAAAATCCTGAATATTTGGAAATACGACATTAAGTTTTATACTAAAATTCAAATTTTGCAAAAAAAATTACTTTGAACTTTTAAGAGAGATTATAATACTCTGTCATTTTTTTAAAAAAGAGCCAACAGAATGGAGCTATTGAATTGGAGAGAAAATGGAACTTTATTTGGAGGCATACAGAAAGAAATTATAAAGCAGATACAACATCCATAGTAACTCTCCTGAATTTTCCCCCAACCCAAAACTAAATCTATAATCCCCAGTGCTCCAATCCTCCCCCCTCAACACCTCTGCCATCTGCCAAATACAACCCTCTGGAGGCTCCAAAACAGGATTACTCCTTTCATGTTTGTCCTGATAAAAGCAGCTCCTGCCCAACACAGGGCTGGAGGAGGAGGAGGAAAGGAGAGCGAGCTGGACTCACCGTGAGTTTATAAAGAGATAGCACCATTGTGGGATTGAATAACAATTTTCTAGTCCCTAGAGGATTTTTAACCCTATAGTTCCCAACCTGTGACATTCCACCCCTTATTCAATCCCATAATTCCTGCTCATCTAACTAGAAACAGAGTCTATATAGTAAATAGTGCCCTCCAAATCATTCACCTGTCTGGTGCTTTCTTCAAACCAATCTGTCGCTCAGATCCTGGACACAATTCTTCCCGTCGAATNTGCAGATGACATCAGTTATCTGAAAGAAACTCAATAATAACTTGTACATACTTTGAACTCAGACTTTCTCAGTCAAAATCAAACTCCTCTGTGGAGCACACTTGATCTTATCA
>VWZE01015963.1:10969-24468 GCA_013396675.1 Eubucco bourcierii
CAACAACTTCTTCCTAACCTCCAATCCCAATCTCCCCATTTCTAGCTTGGTTCCATTCCCCCCAGTCCTATCACTACCTGACAGCCTTAAAAAGTCAGTCCCCAGCTTTCTTGCAGCCCCCTTCAGATCCTGCAAGGCCACAATAAGGCTACCTGGGAGCCTTCTCCTCTCCAGACTGCACAGCCCCAACTGCCTCAGTCTCTCCTCATAGCAGAGCAGCTCCAGTTCCTTAGAACACAACTCAGTGAAGGCTCCTGGCTTCAAAGACAAAGCTAGCAGCAGGCTGGCTTGACCAGGGGAGGGAAATCTCTCTGCTCCTGATCTGCAGCATAGTTGTTCTGCCAGTAACAAACTCTCCTGGAGCACTTAGCCTGCCAGTGATTGAATTTGGTGATGCCAGGCAGCAACTTTCATCTCTCAGTGCAGACAGAAGCCCCTTCAGTGGTTCATTTCTCAGTGCCTTCCCAGTCAGTGAGGCACACCAGCTAATTTGAATGAATTAATCAGCCCTGTGAATGCTTACTCCTATTCCTGTCACACACAAGCCCATGCTAATTAGCAGGTATTTTGCTGGTAATGACAACGACTAGAATGTGCAATCTGCAGTCCAGGCTGTTGATATTTGCAGCTCCCATTGATTGCAATGAGATGTGCAGGCACTGCAGCCTTCCCAATTTAGGCAGAGGTCACCTAAATCTCACATTGAGGAGCATCACTTCTAAAGTTGGTTTGGGAATAAAAATAAAAAAAACCCAGCACATTTTTTTCTCCCAGCAGTTCACCAAGTCATGGGACAGTTGCTGTTCTCTCAGCAGCCTGTGGGACCTCTGGAAAAGCAACACATCCAACCCAGCACAGCATCAGGTAGCCAGGACACATCCAACCCAGCACAGCACCAGGCAGCCAGGACACATCCAACCCAGCACAGCATCAGGTAGCCAGGACACATCCAACCCAGCACAGCACCAGGCAGCCAGGACACATCCAACCCAGCACAGCATCAGGTAGCCAGGACACATCCAACCCAGCACAGCACCAGGCAGCCAGGACACATCCAACCCAGCACAGCATCAGGTAGCCAGGACACATCCAACCCAGCACAGCACCAGGCAGCCAGGACACATCCAACCCAGCACAGCATCAGGTAGCCAGGACACATCCAACCCAGCACAGCACCAGGCAGCCAGGACACATCCAACCCAGCACAGCATCAGGTAGCCAGGACACATCCAACCCAGCACAGCACCAGGCAGCCAGGACACATCCAACCCAGCACAGCATCAGGTAGCCAGGACACATCCAACCCAGCACAGCACCAGGCAGCCAGGACACATCCAACCCAGCACAGCATCAGGTAGCCAGGACACATCCAACCCAGCACAGCACCAGGCAGCCAGGACACATCCAACCCAGCACAGCATCAGGTAGCCAGGACACATCCAACCCAGCACAGCACCAGGCAGCCAGGACACATCCAACCCAGCACAGCATCAGGTAGCCAGGACACATCCAACCCAGCACAGCACCAGGCAGCCAGGACACATCCAACCCAGCACAGCATCAGGTAGCCAGGACACATCCAACCCAGCACAGCACCAGGCAGCCAGGACACATCCAACCCAGCACAGCATCAGGTAGCCAGGACACATCCAACCCAGCACAGCACCAGGCAGCCAGGACACATCCAACCCAGCACAGCATCAGGTAGCCAGGACACATCCAACCCAGCACAGCACCAGGCAGCCAGGACACATCCAACCCAGCACAGCATCAGGTAGCCAGGACACATCCAACCCAGCACAGCACCAGGCAGCCAGGACACATCCAACCCAGCACAGCATCAGGTAGCCAGGACACATCCAACCCAGCACAGCACCAGGCAGCCAGGACACATCCAACCCAGCACAGCATCAGGTAGCCAGGACACATCCAACCCAGCACAGCACCAGGCAGCCAGGACACATCCAACCCAGCACAGCATCAGGTAGCCAGGACACATCCAACCCAGCACAGCACCAGGCAGCCAGGACACATCCAACCCAGCACAGCATCAGGTAGCCAGGACACATCCAACCCAGCACAGCACCAGGCAGCCAGGACACATCCAACCCAGCACAGCATCAGGTAGCCAGGACACATCCAACCCAGCACAGCACCAGGCAGCCAGGACACATCCAACCCAGCACAGCATCAGGTAGCCAAGGTGAGCCTGTGAATGTCTGCAGAGGTGTGATAGGAACTCACCCCATTTTTGGGAGCAATCCAGCTGGCCTGCACACTGCTGTCCACATCTGTGATGGTGCATGTGACCTCAAACTCTTCCCCTTCCTTGAGGAGCTCATAGCTTTTGGATAAGCTGATGGCAGGAAGAGTTTTGTGAACTGGAAAACAATTTAGAAGTGAGTTACTTTCCCTCTGCTTCACAGCTTCTTGGTGGGGTGAGGAGGGGGAGGGAGGGATAAAACCCAACCCTCATTAACTTTCCAATAGGATTTCAGGCCCCTGAGAGGAATTCACATTTCTTGCAACATATTACAGAGTTGTTCCTTCACACATTTCTGCTCCAACCTCCCTTCAAATGACACTTGAGGGTAGATGATGCTCCTCAGAGCACAGCAGCTTGCAGGCAGAAACTTGGAGGCTGTTGAACCATCAATAAGATGATTCATTCCATGACAGCAATTAAAAAGTTGCACTCTGGAGATGAAAATAGGGTGAGGATCAGTCAGTGAAGAACCACAGCCTGAACAACTGCAGTGGACACCAAGTGCTGTCTAACAGGTCCCTGAAACACCCATCATGGGCAGCCTAGGAAGGAGAGGTAGAGTCATAGAATGATCTGGGTGGGAAGGGACCTCAAAGCTCATCCAGTCCAAACTTCTCTGCACTCATCAGGGACAACCTCCACTACATCAGGTTGCCCACAGCCCTGTCCAGCCTCACCCTGAATATCTCCAGGGATGGAGCCTCAACCACCTCCCTGGGCAGCCTGTTCCAGTGTTCCACTACTCCATGGTGCAGAACTTGTTCCTACAATAGCTATCTTGCAAATGAAAACTGCTGGTGCTCTTCTCCTGGGTGCCTTAATAGGAATGAATGCTGCAGAGGGCATTTAATGCTGGGAGAGACCCCATAAGCCATGTGGAGGTGGGCACTGCACAGGGGGCATGTGGAGAAGAGCTGGGACAGAGGCTCAGGAGGTTATAAACAAGGAGCTTAAGCCTCACCTTGAATACCTCCAGGGATGGGGCCTCAACCACCTCCATGGGCAACCTGTTGCAGTGCTCCACCACCATCATGGTGCAGAATTTGGTCCTAACATCCAATCTCAAGCTGCTCTGCTCCAGTTTGCAGCCATTGCCCTCATCCTGTCCCTGCAGCCTTTGCAAACAGTCTCTCTGCAGCCTTCCTGCAGCCCCCTTCAGGCACTGGCAGGCTGCTATGAGGTCTGCCTGCAGCCTGCTCTTCTCCAGGCTGCACAGCCCCAGCTCCCTCAGCCTGTCCTCACAGCAGAGGCTTTCCAACCCCCTGAGCATTTTCCTGTCCCTCCTCTGCACCTGCTCCACCAAGGCTTCAGAGCACATCCACTGCTCCCAGTGATGCTTCGCAGAGCTGGGGGCAGCCACCACTGTGGACAACTTCATCACCCAAGGGGGTGCTTGGCTACAGGCAGCTGTGGGCTAACTGTAGCCCCTGCCACCCTCTGTTTTGCCAACAGCTGGCTACATCAGAGGACCAGGTGGTCTCCTCTCCACAAAGCCCTTCAGCTCTGTTTCCCTCCCCAGCTTGGTTTTGTTTTCCTCATCCTTCCTTCAAAGCATCCTCATTGGGGAGCCCGCAGCAAGCCTCCCACCAGGGCTTGCAGCACAGGAAAGACTCACTTTCAAGCTGTGAATGCCAACATGCAAGGCCTTCCAGACTCTCTTCCTGCCTCTGACACAGGCTTTGTAGCTGCTTTTAATTACACAAACCTTAAGAAAAAAAAAGCCAAAACAGTCCCACCATTTGCAGCCATTCATCCAGCCTGCAACAAAAAAACCTTTTCCTTGCGCTGGAAGCTGCTAAAGAAGAGAACAAAGAAACCTGTTTGTTCTCTTCAGATAGAAAGGCTCACACTAAAAAAAAATCAACCCCCCCCACCCCCCTGGCATCCAGCAATGCCCAAGAGCCAGGAGGAAGCCAGTGGAGAAGGTCTGCTTTGTTCTCACCCCACCAGAAACACCCCAAAGCCAAGGTGAAAGGTCGTAAAGGCTCTCGTTGTTTGGAGAGGAGCTGCTGTATGTGAGCAAACTGAAAGAGCCACAGGAGGTTAGGGCTTGGAAGGGACCTCTGGAGATCATAGAATGGTTTAGGTCGAAGGGACTTCAAAGCTCATCTGGTTCCAAGCCCCTCCCCAGCCACAGGCAGGGACACCACCCATGAGTACAGGTCACTCAAGGCCTCATCCAACCTGGTCCTGAACACCTCCAGGGAGGTTGTGGAGCACAGAATCACTCAATGTGATCACACTGGGTGCTTCTGTGCTCCACAACCTCCCTGGGCAACCTGTGCCAGTGTCTCACCACCCTCTGTGATTGAAGAGGAGAAGGTTGAAAGGAATCTAAGCAAAGTCTATAAATATCTAAGGGCTGGAGGTCAGGAAGGGAAGGACAGGGACAGGCTCTGCTCACTTGTGCCCTGGGATAGGACAAGGAGCAATGGATGGAAACTGCAGCACAGGAGGTTCCAGCTCAACACAGGGGGCAACTTCTTGACTAGTACTGTCCAATTGCCCTGGCACAGGCTGCCCAGAGAGGCTGTGGAGCCTCCTTTTCTGAAGGCTTTGCAGACCTGTCTGGATGTGTTCCTGTGTGCCCTGTTCTAGATTCTCTGCTCCTGTTCTGGCAAGGGGAGGTTGGACTGGAAGAGCTTTCCAGTGAGGGAGGTGAGACACTGGCACAGGTTGCCCAGTGAGGTTGTGGAGCACAGAATAACCCAATGTGTCTGTGTGCAGGAATGGGGTTACATAGAGCTGCACTGCACAGCCTGGCACTGGGCACACAACCTGCCTGTCTGCAGGGGTGGGCATACACAGAGCTACACTGCACAGCCTGGCACTGGGCACACAACCTGCCTGTCTGCAGGGGTGGGCATACACAGAGCTACACTGCACAGCCTGGCACTGGGCACACAACCTGCCTGCCTGCAGGGGTGGGCATGCACAGAGCTGCACTGCACAGCCTGGCACTGGGCACACAACCTGCCTGCCTGCAGGGGTGGGCATGCACAGAGCTACACTGCACAGCCTGGCACTGGGCACAAAGCTCCCTCCCAAGACCTCAACTGTAGCCTTTGCATTGCACACACAACTTAGTGGAGACCTCCTCAGCTGCAGGAAGGATTCAGCTCTAAGAGCCCCAGAGCTATGTGGAGAATAAACTCAGTTACTTGCTCCTGAGGAAAGGCTGAGCCAGCCTGGCTTGCTGAGCTGCTCCCTCAACTGCACTCCTGGGTGTTTATACAGGGGATTAATGACAATTAAAGACCCACAGGGTAAACACAGGCTCCAAAATAGGCCTACAGGAAGGCTGGGGAGGGACTATTGACAAGGTCTGGGAATGCCAGGACAAGGGGCAATGGGTTTGAAGTGGCAGAGGGGAGACTGAAAGTGGATGTTAGGAGGAAGTTGTTTGCAGTGAGGGTGGTGAGACACTGGCACAGGTTGCCCAGGGAGGTTGTGGAGCACAGAATCACCCAATGTGATCAAAGATCACATTGGGTGATTCTGTGCTCCACAACCTCCCTGGAGGTCTTCTGTGCTCCACAACCTCCCTGGAGGTGTTCAAGGCCAGGTTGAATGAGACCTTGAGTGACCTGTACTAGTGGGAGGTGTCCCTGCCTATGGCAGGGGGTTGGAACTGGATGATCTTTGAGGTCCCTTCCAACCTTCCCATTCTATGAAAATGCCTTTCATGCACTGCACAGTCCAGGTGTTGGATTGCTCCTCCCTCCCAGACCCACTTAACCACCCAACTCTAGGGCATGAGGGCATGTGAAGGCCAAACACAAAGTGTCAGAACAGGTTTGAATGCATCTGCAGCTCAACCACAAAGCATTCCTCATCCTCATCTTGGCACATGTCTGCTGCTGTGCCCATCCTCACTTAGAGACACAAGGGGGCTCCCCCCTCCCCCAGGCTCTGCCTCTCCACTGAGTCCTTCTTCAGCTTCTCCTGATGTCACTTGTGGGCAACAGGCATGTGAGTCAGGCACCCAAATCTCCACCTGTGCCTGCACAAACCTGCCCAAGCCTCAGGGTGCTGATTTGTCCTCAAAAGCTTAACAGGACAATTCACTTCTCCCAGAATGGTGGAAAATAAAATAAAAGAAAACACCACCTGGAAATCACCAGGAACAGAAAATGGAAGTGAGCATCACAGAATCCACAGAATCATGGAATCCCAAAATCATAGAATCATGGAATCACAGAATCATAAAAAAAGAAAGCACCACCTGGAAATCACCAGGAACAGAAAATGGAAGTGAGCATCACAGAATCCACAGAATCATGGAATCACACAATCATAGAATCATGGAATCACAGAATCATATAAAAAGAAAGCACCACCTGGAAATCACCAGGAAAAGGAAATGGAAGTGAGCATCACAGCATCCCTAGAATCACAGACTCCTAGACTCATAGAAGAATAACAGAATCAAGCAGGCTGGAAAAGACCCCAAGCTCACCCAGCCCAACCTAGCACCCAGCCATAGCGCCAGGCAACCAGACCATGGCACTAAGTGCCCCAGCCAGGCTTTGCTTCAACACCTCCCAGGACCAAACCTGCTCAGCACAGCCACAAGCCAAGTGTCACAAGATCAATTTGACTACAAGAAGTTTTCTAGGCACAGCAAATACTTTTGGACAGCCTGCAGCATCCACAGGTGCCACACAACAAAGCTCTGGTCTGCAAGCACCTCTGAGTGGGAAAAGCAGAGACCATCACCTACAGATGCCCCAGGACAAAGGCAGGGCACAAGACAGCATCACAGCATTGTCAGGGCACTTAGGAGATCAAAGAATCACAGTATCACAGTATCACAGTATCGCAAGGGTTGGAAGAGACCTCAGAGATCATCAAGTCCAACCCATCACCACAGCCCTCAANCATAGAACCACAGAATTGGCAGGGTTGGAAGGGACCTCAAGGATCACCCAGAGCCAACCATCCTGCCAAGGGCAGGGACACCTCATACTAGATCAGGGTGCTCAGAGACACATCCAGCCTGGCCTTAAACACCTCCAGGCATGAGGTTTCCACCACCTCCCTGGGCAACCCCTGCCAGGCTCTCACCACCCTCATGCTGAACAACTTCTTCCTAATCTCCAGTCTGACTCTTCCCATTTCTGGTTTGATTCTAAATCTCCCCTCCTCTAGCTTGGATCCATTCCCCCCAGTCCTATCACTACTCAATACCCTAAAAAGTCCCTCTCCAGCTTTCTTGCAGTCCCCTTCAGACACTGGCAGGCCACAAGAAACTGTCCTCAGAGCTTTCTCCTCTCCAAACTGAGCAGACCCTACTCCCTCAGCCTGCCCACACAGGAGAAACTTCACTATGCTCCCCTTCAGCTCCTGGGAGGTGAAGGCTACAACCAGCTGCTCCCCAAGGCAAGAACCCTCTGTTACCTGGCCTGACGTTCAGGAAAATGTTCTCTGACACTTTTTCCACTCCATTGTGCTTGGCCAAGCACTGGTAGCAGCCCTTAAAGGACCTCTGCACGTTCTTTATGACGATGCCTTTCTGAGGGTTGGCGACGAAGGTCATGTTTTGGGGCAGGCGTTTGCCGTCGCACTTCCTCAGGGTGAAGCTGGAAACATCTGGGTCTGTCAGGGGGCACACCAGCAGGATGTCACTGTCCTCCTTGCCATAGATGAGGGAATCGACGAGGAAGAGCACGTTGGGATCTGTGAAGAAAGGCAGAGTCCTGTTAGAGAAGCTGGCACTGCACAGGCAGCTCCTGATGTCCCTGCGGGCTGGGGACAGAGAGGTTGGAGAGCAGCCAGGCAGAGGGACCTGGGGGTGCTGGCAGAGAGCAGCTGAAGATGAGGCAGCAGTGTGCCCAGGTGGGCAGCAGAGCCAATGGCATCCTGGCCTGGCTCAGGAGCAGTGTGGGCAGCAGGAGCAGGGAGGTTCTTGTGCCCCTGTGCTCAGCACTGCTCAGGCCACAGCTTGAGTGCTGTGTCCAGTTCTGGGCCCCTCCATTCAAGAGAGATGTTGAGGTGCTGGAAGGTGCCCAGAGAAGGGCAGCAAGGCTGGGGAGGGGCCTGGAGCACAGCCCTGTGAGGAGAGGCTGAGGGAGCTGGGGGTGTGCAGCCTGCAGAAGAGGAGGCTCAGGGCAGAGCTCATTGCTCTCTGCAGCTCCCTGCAGGGAGGTTGGAGCCAGCTGGGGTTGGGCTCTGCTGCCAGGCACCCAGGGACAGAAGAAGGGGACACAGCCTCAAGCTCTGCCAGGGGAGGCCTAGGCTGGATGTTAGGAAGAAGTTGTTGGCAGAGAGAGTGATTGGCATTGGGATGGGCTGCCCAGGGAGGTGGTGGAGTGCCCATCCCTGGAGGTGTTTGAGAGGAGGCTGCATGAGGCACTCAGTGCCATGGCTTAGTTAATTAGATGTTAGGTGATAGGTTGGACTCCATGATCCTAGAGGTCTTTTCCAACCTGCTTCATTCTGTAATTCTAACTCTGCAGCTGGGCACTTAACACCCAAGCAAGTTTTACATGTGTGGTGAGTTAGGAACTTTCTCCACCACCACTACTGGCATTTAGCAAACCAACTCAGATGGTCTGGAAGTAAGATGAAGCTGTGCTTGCAGCAAAGCAAGATCTACAAGCATATATACACAGCATATCTACAACTGAGGGTGGTGAGACACTGGCACAGGTTGCCCAGGGAGGTTGTGGAGCACAGAATCACCCAATGTGATCTTTGATCACATTGGGTGATTCTGTGCTCCACAACCTCTCTGGAGGTGTTCTGGACAAGGCTGGATGAGCCCTTGAGTGACCTGTACTAGTGGGAGGTGTCCCTGCCTATACTGGAGGGTTGGAACTGGCTGAGCTTTGAGCTCCCTTCCAACCTAAACCATTCTCTGATGAGGGCAGCTCTGAGCTTAAGCTTCTGTTGTTGTATTTTTAGAATTAGTCCTGATTTTTTTTTTTCCCCTTTTCCAGAAGGAAAAAGTGCACTCCAAAAATTCTACATTTTCATTTCCATTGTAATAATAAATGGTTTCCTAGGGGCATTTTTTAGCTAAGTGTGCCCAGGTGCCTTAGGTGCTCTTCACCAGGAGCTGCTCCTGATTTGAGTCTTTACAATTACATAGAAATTAGAAAGAAGACAGAAATCCAAACTCCCTCTTAGGCAAAGGAAGCTGCCCAGAAGAGGCTCAAAGCTGCTTTCTCCTTCTCCCTCTGCTTTCCCAGGCAGACAAACAAAACAACCAGCAAACTTAGGTTGTTCAACTTGGTAGCCAAGATGAGTGGAGTGGATTAGAGTCAAGTGAGGAGAAACAGAGAACAGAAGCAGAGTCCCAGACCAGAGAGGGACAAACTGTTGACATTTTGCCTTTTTATCCCTTCCAGCAACCCCCTGAACAATACAAAACTTCACCATTCCTTTAATTTTACAAGCCAGTGAGCTCATTTCTCTCATTGAAATATTCCAACTAGCCTCAAACCGGCACAAGATGCAGCCAATAAAACCCAAGCATGGCCCCATTCGTGTTGGCCAAGAGACATCAAACCTTGCCCTAACAGAGCAGCACAACAGGAGCTGTGCAGCAGCATTCAGTACCATCCACCTGCACTAAAAATAACCTCACTGCTTTCTATTTGGAGATGGAGTTTTAATTTTTTTCCCCCCCTCCCCTCACCTTTTTCAGCTCCAAACCCTTCCAACCTCCACAGCCCCAACAGCAGCAAACAGATTTCCACAGATCATTAGAAGCAATTTGCTTTTTAGCTAGTGGCAAGGGCTGGAAGGTTTCATGCCCACAGGAGGATCTGGAAGAAATTTATGAGCAAATGGAAGTTGAAAAGCACCTAAATTATGGTTTTCACTTCTGTAAAAACACATAATCTAAATGAACACACATTGCTGCCAGAGGAAGCAGCAAACAACTTCCCTTTCTCTCTCCCCTCCCTGAAAAGCTGAAACCCTGAAAGCTGAGGTTATTTTTACCCTCCTTAGAATAAGAAAAAAACCAAATAAAACCAAATAAAGGCCACACAAACAGTACATCTGACTGAGAACTCACCAAGCAACCCTCCCAAAGGTAGCTTTTCTAATGCATTCACCTTGGCCACCCCTGCAGCAGGCAAGCTCGGTGTGCTGGGACCACGCTGACAATCAAAGGTGGAGCCTTTCAAAATGCTGAGAACCTAGATTGGTAAGGTTGGAAGGGACCTCAAGGATCATCCAGTTCCAACCCCCTGCCACAGGCCCTTACCAGAAAAAGACAACACAAAAAGGATGGTGCAGTGCCAAACAAAGCTGATTTCAGCTCCCTCCTGGTGCCTCCCTAAAGCGCAGCATGAATTAGAAACAAGAGGGCAAAGCTCTTTTGGCAAAGTGGCTTTGTACAACTTGAATGATGTTAGAGACCCACACAAACCATGACCCAAGAAAGAAGAGTGAGACAACCTGGTTTAGATGATGGACAACAAGAAGACAGTTGGAGAGGAACTTCTTAGGTTGGCAGGGAGGGATAGGGCTGGGAGGGGGTGGAAACCCAATGAGTCCAACCTACCCTACCAGACCGTTCTCTCTCTGCACCTCAAATACTGTCCTTCCTCCAGCATTTATTGCCCTACTCTTTTGGAAGTGGGAAGGGAGGGGAGGGTGGGAACCCTTTGCCTTCTGCAGCCCAGACAGCAACTGTGTGCTGGGCTGCAGCAAGAGCAGTGTGGGCAGCAGGGCAAGGAAGGGGATTCTGCCCCTTTGCTCTGCTCTCCTCACACCCCACCTGCAGTCCTGGGTGCAGTTCTGGAGCCCCCAGCACNAGAGGGGAGATTGAAAGTGGATGTCAGGAGGAAGTTGTTTGCAGTGAGGGTGGTGAGACACTGGCACAGGTTGCCCAGGGAGGTTGTGGCTGCTCCCTCCCTGGAGGTGTTCAAGGTCAGGTTGGAGGAGGCCTTGAGTGCCCTGTGCTAGTGGGAGGTGTCCCTGCCTATGGCTGGGGGCTGGAACTGGATGATCCTTGAGGTCCCTTCCAACCTTCCCATTCTATGATTCTATGAACCAAGGTGATGCCTCCATTGCTCTTTACCTTTCACAAAGACATAGAATGAAGTGACAGTGCTGCCGTTGCTCTTGCACTCGTATCTGCCGATGTCTCGCACGGTGGCGTTTCTGGTGTACCACTCCTTGTCAGTGGAACTCTTTGCTTTGGCTGATGGGTCTGAGCTCTGGAAGCTCCAAGTCACAGGTCCCTCCTTGTTGCACCTCAGCCTTAATTCCTCTCCTTTATTCACAACCAGTGAAGATTCTTCGTGGGGCAGTGAAACACCTGGAGGGAGGGGGGACGGAAATAACATTGCAGAAGACAAAGTCAACACAACACACTGGGATTTGGTTTGTTGTTTTTTTGCTTCCTAAGGTATTTAGAGCTGTCTGTGTGCACTTAGGGGATCAGAGAATTGTCTTATGTTGTTGCTTTGGGGTGTTTTTGAAGGAGCATCACATGCATAGAATCACAGAATTGGCAGGGTTGGAAGGGACCTCAAAGGATCACCCCAGGGCCAACCTCCTGCCATGGGCAGGGACACCTCACACTAGATCAGTGTCCACAGCCTCATCCAGCCTGGCCTTAAAAACTTAGAATCATAGAATAAGGCAGAGTTGGAAGGGACCACAAGGAGCATCCAGTGCCAAACCCCTGCCATGGGCAGGGACACCTCACACTAGATCAGGTTGCCCACAGCCTCAGCCAGCCTGGCCTTTAAAACATCCAGGGGTGAGGCTTCCACCACCTCCCTGGGCAACCCCTGCCAGGCTCTCATCATCCTTATGGTGAAGAACTTCTTCCTGTCTAATCTCCATCTCCCCATTTCTAGCTTGGTTCCATTCCCCCCAGTCCTGTCACTACCTGACAGCCTAAAAAAGCCCCTCCCCAGTTTTCTTGTAGCCCCCTTCACATACTGCAAGGCCACCAGAAGGTCACTTGAGAGCCTCCTCTCCCCTCCAGACTGAACAACTCCAATTCTCTCAGCCTGCCCTAACAGTAGAGCAGCTCCAGCTCTCTGCTCATCCTTGTGGCCCTTCTCTGGACACCTTCCAGCACCTCCACATCTTTCCTGTCCCATGGGCCCCAGCACTGGATGCACTACTCCTGGTGTGGTCTCACCAGAGCGGAGCAGAGAGGCAGAGTCCCCTCCCTGGCCCTGCTGCCCACACTGCTCTTGCTGCAGCCCAGGCTCTGGTTGGCTCTCTGGGTCTCAAGTGCATACTGATGGCTCACGTTGAGCTTCTCATTCAATTCACATTCTGGGAGTTAAAACTATTTAGCTGCACTGGCACTGTGCAACCCTGCAGACACCTTCTGGCTCACAAGCCCTTGGGCACGCCGAGTACCAAAACCACTGCAGACAGAACCCAGCCTTGAACAAAACACTGGAAAGGAGTCTCAGATGCACCAGGTTCTGCAATGCTTTGGCTTCTGAATGGGAACAGACCCAAGCTGCTTAAAAAAACGAATTCAGGAACATATGAGCCTGATTCTACATGGCAGCACTTTTAATCATTCTTTGTCATTCACTCAGTGCGTTGCCAAGAACTGAAGTTCCCTTGCTCAACACTTCTCTTTTATTTTTTTTTTCTTTTTTTTTCTTCCCCCCCCCACCCCCAAACTGTTCTCTTCTGCATTCAGAAGCTCCACTCCCAGGTTGGCCACGTCCAGTTTAATGATGCCATGAGGACAAGCTTTCCACAAGTGCCAATCTGTTTGCTGGAGCTGCCAATTTGGCATTTTGTAGAGTCATAGAAGGGGTTAGGTTGGAAGGGATCTCAATGATCATAGAACCATAGAATGGTAAGGTTGGAAAGGGCCTCAAGGATCATTTAGTTCCAACCCCCTGCCATAGGCAGGGACACCTCCCACTAGCACAGCTCACTCAAGGTCACATCCAACCTGCCCTTGAACACCTCCAGGGAGGGAGCAGCCACAACCTCCCTGGGCAACCTGTGCCAGTGTCTCACTACCCTCACTGCAAACAACTTCCTCCTAACATCCACTTTCAGTCTTCCCTCTGCCACTTCAAACCCATTCCCCTTGTCCTGGCATTCCCAGACCTTGTCAATAGTCCCTCCCCAGCCTTCCTGTAGCCCCCTTCAGATCCTGGAAGGCCACTCCAAGGTCTCCTGGAAGCCTTCTCTTCTCCAGGCTGCAGAGCCCCAACTCTCTCAGCCTGTCCTCACAGCAGAGCTGCTGCAGCCCTCTCAGCATCTTGGTGGCCTCCTCTGCACT
>VWZE01015964.1:0-13926 GCA_013396675.1 Eubucco bourcierii
TTGGACTGGATGATCTTTGAGGTCTCTTCCAACCTTTCTGGTACTGTGAAATTTCATTAGTGGAAAGGAGAACAGTGTAGTACCCCATTTGAGTAATGTGGAAAAATATCTCACTGGAAGCTGATTTTCAGCAGTAATGGCTCACTTCAGCTCCTATTTGAGATGCAGTGTGGAGCTGTGTCCTTTAGCTCTCTTCTCTATTAAAGAGTACAACTAAATTCCCATAAAGAAGGCAGCTCTTTAAAGGTGGAGTATTCACTTATTTATACTTGCTGGTTTTCTCTTTTTGCTGCTTCATATTGAAAAAAAATAGGCTCAGCCTCAGAAACACACAAACAGACCTCCAGAAGTGGAGAGAATGAAATAGGAGGCAGTTTTGCTGTAAAGCACAGAGCAGAAAGTTATCAATTTTTTATTTTTTTTTTTTTGTGCCTCCTCTGTTCCTCTCAGATGGTTTTTTTCCAAAATGGTTTTCCTGCAGTAATTTTTTTTCCTTTGGAGCTATAACTGAAGGTATTCTGTCAGCTCCCCCTTTCCTTTGTCCAAGTTTATAGTTTTCTATGAGCAGAATGCTAAAGGCAGGTACAGTGAAATGTCAGGGCTGCAGTCATTTCAGCACTGTGGCAGCTTGCCAGGCTATTTACATGTAACTGAGTATTTACTCATGTGGAAAAATTAGTCTCTGCATGCCTTTCCAAATGTGCATAGTTGCAATACGTAGATACAAATGGATGAAAGGAGTAGCATTCAATGATTCTGCCTCTTTTTAAATTAGACATGCTGGTGATTTCTCCAGATAATATTTAGGATTGTTTTTTGGTTGGTTTGTTGGGTTGTTTTGGTTTTTTTTTTTTTCTGCAAGATTTTCCATATATATGTTCATGATATAACATTAAACTTCCATAATTCTGTCGTGTTTTCTCTTAGAGATAACAAATGAAAAATTATCCTTTCACATTAGAATACACTGGTACAGAAAACCACTATCTGGATTGATGAAAAGGCTGTTATGAAGCTGAGCATTAAGGAGTATTCTCTTGCCTCAGACACCAGGCAAATATCAAGACAGCCTTCCGTAGGCAGAGTGGGTGCACAAGGCTCTCTTCTCCAGAGATTGAGGCTTCTTAGCTCAGGAGACTGGCAGCAGTCACACAGGTCTGAACTACTGTCATCTCGAAAAATGCTTAAAAAGTGGCAATTCATATCATCTGGAGAATAGGCCAAGATGGCCAATGGCATCCTGGCCTCCATCAGCAATAGTGTGGCCAGCAGGAGCAGGGAGCTCATTCTCCCCCTGGACTCTGCACTGCTTAGGCCTCACCTTGAGTCCTGTGTCCAGTTCTGGGCTCCTCAATTTCAGAAGGACATTGAGGTGCTTGAGTGTGTCCAGAGAAGGGCAACGTGGCTGGGGAGAGGCCTCGAGCACAGCCCTATGGAGAGAGGCTGAGGGAGCTGGGATTGGTTAGCCTGGAGAAGAGGAGGCTCAGGGGAGACCTTCTTGCTGTCTACAGCTACCTGAAGGGTGGTTGTAGCCAGGAGGAGGTTGCTTTCTTCTCTCAGGCAACCAGCACCAGAACAAGAGGACACAGTCTCAAGCTGTGCCAGGGGAAGTTTAGGCTGGAGGTGAGGAGAAAGTTCTTTCCTGAGAGAGTCATTGACTGCTGGAATGGGCTGCCCAGGGAGGTGGTGGAGTCACTGTCCCTGGAGGTGTTCAAGGCATGTTTGGACGTGGCACTTGGTGCCATGGTCTGGTCTTGAGGTCGGTGGTATCGAGTTGGACTGGATGATCTTTGAGGTCTCTTCTAACCTTCGTGATACTGTGATACTGTGATAACTGCTTCTACATTATCCTGCTCTAGGTCAAAAGAGCAAAACAAGTCAGAAATCTGAGAAGCAGCAAGGGTGGACACCCAGAAAATCCTTTTAGTAGTAAAATAAATCAGTTATCTTTCAAGCAAGTAACAAACATTCTAGGATACTATGGTGAACATTCTAGGATACTGTGGTGATTGATGGTTAAATGCTCAGCTGGTTAGCAAATTTCTTTCTCTCTCTGAACAGAGAGAAATTGAATCCAAAAACCTCTCTCTGCAAATACCTTGTACATAAAACTCAGCACAAATATCTCTACAAGCCAAAGGATGGAATAAGTGTCTTGGAAACTCTTAAATGAAATCACAGGTTAACAGCCATTATAGAAATGATGCTATTACAGTAATGTAATTGTACATTACTAATGTCATAGTCACATCTTAAGCTCCAAGGTAAGCTGATGCTTCATTGTACAAGCACTGCATAAAATAGTGGTGAGCAGTGATTAGCTCAGGTCTGCCTCAGTACAGGTAGATCTCTAAGTAATCTTTTTCTCAGCACATTTTCTTGCATTTACATGCCCCAGTAGCATCTACCTGAGAATGAAGTAATTACCTAAATGTTTGGGGAGCACTTGAGGAAAGATATCTGAACACCAGCCTGGGAAAGAAGGAGGGGAAAAACAAAAAAAAAAAAAAAAAAAAAAAAAAAAAGAAGAATTAACAAANAGTTCTGGTCTGTGCAAAAGAAGACAACTGGATGAAATGCATTATTAGAAGGTGCTCCTTTTGAACAGCAAACCTGAAGTGGAGCTTGCATGGTAGTGCTGCTGCTTTGGTGAGGAAGAGAGGGGCAGCTGGCAGGAGCAGGAGGTATCCCAGCCCCAGCAAGAAACCATCTTCTGCAGCTGTAATACACTCAGAGATGAATCTCAGCCTTTGCTCTAAACAGTATTTCTGGTGCTTGGCCCTCCTCAGCTTACATTCTCAGTCCCAACACTGCAGCTAAGATACTCCTCCAGTCAGAGTTTTCAAACCCCAAAGCTTAAATTTTATTTCCCAAGTCATCTTTAGGCTTTTACATGATTAACAGAAGTGCTGAGGCCTGAGAGGTGCTGCTACAATCAGGTCAAGCCCTACTTCTTCTTGCTGCTAAATCACAGTAAGCATCCCCTTTGCCAAAACTTTTCTGCTGACAGTAGCTGGTGAGAAGGAATGTGTTTATTTATGCTCCATCTTCTCCCTTTACAGGCACATTATGCACTTACCCATAAACAGCACTCCATTATTTCTCTGCTAATCCTTCCCTGGGATTTACACAGGGTCAGCCCACAGGCAGTTAGGTGCCTCTGGAAAGGACAATTTTCCTCCTGCTCAGATGCAATTTGTTCCTCCACTTACATTACATCACCTTTCACCACTGCAGCTACTCACTTTGTCAAAGCATGAGGTTCAGTGTCTGTTACATGTCTCTGTTACTCGTTTGTTGAATCAACACTTTCCCTCACAGGACTAACTGCAGCTGCACTGAAACACAGCAATTACTTCTTACTTTTTAAGAGATTGCCTTTCCCAGCCAGTAAAGCATATCATTAAATCAACACACACTCTTTTCCTGCTAAAATAACCTTGAGTTTGTTTTCCTTCAAAAGAAGGTCTACTTTCTTTTACAGAAAGTACAATCAAAAGTGCAATTATTACTATTATTAAGGAAATTAACAGAAGTAGAGTGACAGAAGCATAATACTTTAAGCAGATATTTTGTTTGCAGCTAATTTTCTTTCTGGTACCAGCAAACTGCTGTGTTTTGGTTTTAGTCATAGAATAATGTTGATACCACACTGTTGTTTTCATTGTTGTTGAGTAGTACTCGTCCTAAGTCAAGGCCTTCTCACTCTCCCATACCTTATCACATGCAAGAAGTTGAGAGGGGAGAGTATGGCCAGGACAGCTGATCTCAACTAGCCAGAAGACTTTTCCATGCCACAGGGCATCATGCTCAGCATATAAATTGGCCAGGGGGCTGGGTTGCTGCTGAGGCATCAGTCAGCAAGTGGGGAGAAATTGCATTGTGCATCCCTTGTCTTTTACTGGGCTTTATTTCTCACTTATTTTCACAGAACCACAGAATGTCAGGGGTTGGAGGGGACCTCAGAAGCTCATCCAGTCCAACCCCCCTGCCAGAGCAGGATCACCTAGACCAGATCACACAGGAACACATCCTGGCAGGTTTTGAATATCTCCAGAGAGGGAGACTCCACAACCACCTTGGGCAGCTTATTTCAGTGTTCTGTCACCCTCACAGGGAAAAAATTCTTCCTCATGTTTACATGAAACTTCCTATGCCTCAGCTTCCACCCATTGCCCTTTGTCCTGTCATTGAGCATAACCCAGCAGAGCCTGGCTCCAGCCTCCTGGCACTCACCTTTACATATTTATAAATTGCTGAGGTCACCTCTCAGTCTCCTCTTCTCCAAACAGCACAGCCCCAACTCCCTCAGGGTCTCCTCATAAGAGAGCTGTTCCACTCCCTTCATCATCCTTGTAGCTCTGTGCTGGATTCTCTCTAGTTCTATGTCCCTCTTGAACTGGGGGGCCCAGAACTGGACACAGAACTGCACATTTTGTTCTCTCCGTTTTCATTATTATTGCTGCCATTGTTGATGTTGTATTTTATTTTGTTTAAATTGCTAATTCTTATCCCAACCCAAGGGTTTTGCTTTTTTTTCTGTTCTCCTCCCCATCCCACTAGGGCTGGAGAAGCAGTGAACAAGAAGCTGTAGGGTGGTTGCCTGCTGTCTGGGGTTAAACCATGACAGTAAACCAACTCTCTTTAGAAAGATTTGTCATTAGGTTATGCAGTTGCTCCTGGGAGACTAAGGAAAGTATAAAATCACCTATAGGAAAAAAAAATATATCTGAAATATTTAGGTTTTCTCAAAGCTCATTAGGCAAACAGTTCCCTCAGCACATGTTAAGAAAGTGAATATTCTATATTCTGAATGTAATTACTCTAATGAGAAGAGAAATGAGGGGGAAATATAAAAAACAATCATATTGACAACTTCAGTTCCTTTTTCTTCTGACAATCTGAGAAATTATGATATTTAATTTAAAAGCTTGTAAGGAAATAGTCTTTCCCAAGTTCAACGGAAGAAGAGGACCCCAGCTGTTTCAGTTTTAATGGTGTTTCTTTAGTTCTACTTATCTAAATAGAAAAGAATATATTAAATTATCAGATCAAGGTATGAGCTTAGTTACTTATCTGCATTAGAAAAGAAAGCAATGGATGAAGAGCTACAGCAAAGTGGTGGCCATGTGGGGAAAAGAAAGCAATGGATGAAGAGCTGCAGCAAAGTGATGGCCAATTGGAGAAAAGAAAGCAATGGATGAAGAGCAACAGCAAAGTGGTGGCCATGTGGAGAAAAGAAAGCAATGGAAGAAGAGTTGCAGCAAAGTGGTGGCCATGTGGAGAAAAGAAAGCAATGGATGAAGAGCAACAGCAAAGTGGTGGCCATGTGGAGAAAAGAAAGCAATGAATGAAGAGCAACAGCAAAATGGTGGCCATGTGGGGAAAAGAAAGCAATGGATGAAGAGCTGCAGCAAAGTGGTGGCCATGTGGAGAAAAGAAAGCAGTGGATGAAAAGCTGCAGCAAAGTGGTGGCCATGTGGAGAAAAGAAAGCAATGGATGAAGAGCTACAGCAAACTGACGGGACATCGAGTGAAACTGGGCAAGCAGATCCCACAAAACCCTGAGCCATAGGTTGTAAGCTTATTGCTACTCACCCAGGAGGGGCACATGTTACAGCAGCCAAGGCTCTGTGAACAATGTGGTACATAAGCGTGAAATTATGCATCAACATCCTGATTTATGGTTAAGATCTGTACTAAATTAAGTAGAAATCCTAAACTAAAGAGAAAATTGGAAATTAGAAGGCAAAGCTAATTTGTAAGGGAATCAAACCACCAGCGTTATGGAAATAGTTCTAAAAATAAAGCCCTTCGTGGAAAAATACATAACTGATGCATAGGGGGTTTGAAATGCAAGAACTCTTGTTTAAGGACCCCCTAGGAGAGCTGTGCTCCCCCACTCCCAAATGCTTCAACTTTTACAACTAAGTTTTTTAAAGAGCTGAAAGAGAAAATCCTTGAAAACCAATGACAATTCCTAATAAATCATGGAATACTGAGAAAATTCCAGGGAAGTTGAAGGAAATTAATTTTCTTCCAGTATTTTAAAAGGCTACATAGTGACTGAAGTAATTATAATCCTGTCATCATAGCATCAGTTATAGGCAGAAGGATGGAACAATTAGTATGAAGTTCAATTAATGGAAAAACTAAAGTAGGATAATAATTTAATTGATATCCATCACATCTTGTCAAAATAACATAATATGGGATTTTAAAGAAGAGTTGGAAAGTGGCTGATAAAAACACTAGTTTTAATTTAATATGCCACAGCAACTGTGTAATTCTACTTGGTGCCCAAAATTAATATCATATAAAACTAATGGGGCATGAATTAAATGGTAAATGAATTAAAACCAGGCCAGCAGATCTCTAAAAATAAATGCAAAGAAAGTTCATCACTTTTAAGGAAAGATTAATTCTTAATTGCAATTCTTTTGGCAGCCATCTGAAAGAAATCACACAACTGTTTGTGGTTGAGTTGGCAAATCATAAGATTTGTCATGGTAAATAATAAAACCAGGCCCTGGATATCAAACATAAATCCCTTAATAAATTTTTTACTAAGCATATATATATCAATATAAAGAAAAGCAGGATCATAAGTTTAGGACTAAGATTGGTAACTATACTTAAAGAGTTCTGAAAACAAGTGTGAAATTGCAGTATTTCTCACCAATAGATTAAGAATCTGAATAATTAAAGCAACACTTGGCTTCATAAATGGATTCATAAACCAGAGATATGAAACACAGAATCATAGAATGGTTTAGGTTGGAAGGGACCTCAAAGCTCATCCAGTTCCAACCCCCCACCACAGGCAGTGACACCTCCCACTAGAACAGGTCGCTCAAGGCCTCATCCAACCTGGCCTTGAACACCTACAGGGAGGTTGTGGAGCACAGAATCACAGAATGTGATAGAAGATGACCTTCTGTGAGTCTGTGCTCCAAAACCTCCCTGGGCAACCTGTGCCAGTGTCTCACCATCCTCACAGCAAAGAATTTCTTCCTAACATCCAGTTCAGATCTCCCCTCTACCAGTTTGAACCCATTCCTCCTTATCATGTCATTCCAAGACCTTCTAAATAGTCCCTCCCCAGCCTTTCTGGAACCCCCTTCAGATACTGGAAGGCTACTCCAAGGTCTCCTGGAAGCCTTCTCTTCTCCAGGCGGCAGAACCCCAACTCTCTCAACCTGTCCTCATAGCAGAGCTGCTGCAGCCCTCTGAGCATCTTCATGGCCTCCTCTGGACTGGTTCCAACAGTTCCATGTCCTTGTAGCACATAGTCTAGAAGTAGGCACTTGGGTTGAGCAGGGACTTAGCTACTTTGAGAAGGGAGGCTTTGCTGGAGCAACTGATTCTCAGGTAGGAGACTCCTAGCAGTGCGTGTCTGAGGGCTGACTAACCAGTTTTCTTCTCCAGCTGTGTATCATAGTAGAAAGATGACATGGACTATATTTGCTATCTCTTAAAGAAGAAATAGCTGAAGACTCTTCCAGGCTGTAAAAAATAATGTGTAGTGGAGAAGGATGACCATGGATTTGAGGAACAGTCAAGTTTGAGGAACAATCAAGTACACGATCAGTCATAATGAGGAGGTTATACAGGTCACATGCAGTAGCCTGGAGAGAACTCCACAGTAATTTAAAGACTTCTCAAACAGAGACCTGCTTGAACACATTTGCAGAGCCTGTCCATGTTTTTCTGAGACAAGAAGCCCAGATAGATCAAGGTGACATACATAAACTGCCTGTCATTTTCTTTCATCACCTGGAATAACTCATTTTCTCACGGTGGAAAATTGACCATACCATCATGTTTATGCCACCTGCAAAGTCAGATTGGGACAAAAAGTGTTCCCTTAAAGGATGACCTTTCTTGAGCTAATATAGCAAAAGAGAAAATTGCACACACTAGAAACAGAATAACCACAAACAGATTTGTCATCTTGATATATTCCTTAGAAATAAGGAATTCATTAGGAATTGAGAAAAAAATTGGTAGCAGGCCAGTAGCTTATTTATTCATATGTATTTGTGTTGGAAGCAGGAAAGTTGCTTCTCAGCTTGCTAAATACACTCTTTGCAATCACAGAGAGAAGTTTAAGTTTCCTGCTGTGCATTTTAACACATTTCAGGAGTAGAAATCAGTTTAGGCTGGCAGCACTGAAAGTCAGGGTAAGAGCCATTTGCTAGATTATTTCTTTTTTTAATCTCTGGGAAATAAATCCACATCGATTCATAGATCTGCAAACAGAAACAACACGCCAAGAATGGATCTCTTCCTTTTTAAAGAAAGAAAGAACAGTTCTAGGTGCTAACCAGGTATTTTATACTGCAGTGTCTAAGTTATCTAAGAAATTATCATAATGCCTTTAGCATTTTCTTGTAGCAAATGGGAGAGCTTATTCGAGCAGAGATTCAGCTTTGAACGAGGAGGCAAACTCAGCCACAAGGTGTGAAATCAATTCGTAATATATTTCCTAGAGAAATAGGCAATTTACTAAAGGGCACAAACCACAAACCTGTTAAAAAGAGCATTTGAAAACTCCAAAGAGGGTCAGTCCTGCCTCTTCTGAGTGAAATGGCATGTAGTACAGGGATGCTAGGGAAGGGGAGAAGAGGAGGCAGCCGATACGTTGAAGTGGCTTGGTTGTTCTGAGTATAAAGAAACAAAATCTGAAGTTGGCAAGAGATGGACAAGAATGTGCACTTAGGAAGGTGATTGGCATGATCATAGCCTGTCTTTGTCCTCTGTGAAGGTTGTCTGACAGTCAGACCTACAGAGAGTTCACAAAATTAGAGGATAGGAAATTGCCTCAAATTGTTCCAGGAGGGGGTTAGGTTGGATACTAGGAAAAATGTCTTTAGCGAAAGAGTGGCCAAACATTGGAACAGGTTGCTCAGGGTTGTGGTGGAGTCACCATCTCTGGAGGAGTTAAAAAAAAATTCATAAACATAGCACTCTGGGACATGATGGCACAGAGTTGATGGTTTGGACTTGAGGTCTTTTCCAATCTTGGTGATTCTGTGATTCTGTGGTTGTCTTACCAACACTGTTATTACTCACATGCTCCTTGTACCAGGTTAGGGCAGATCCCTCCCCCGGTAGAATAAACTCACCACAACACAGATTTGTTTTGTAAAGTCAGGGGGAAAAAATGAGAAATTGTATTTCTTATAGTTAAAGCAAAATATAACAGTATAAGGAGAATAGAACTACTACAGGAATATAATAACCTGAAGGAAGATGAGGAAGGGGTCAAGCAGCAGTGAAGCAGCAGCACTCAAAATAGCGGCAGGGGAAGATAGCAACGGGTACAGGCAAAGCCACAGAAGCAGCAAGGGGAAGGTCCAAACTGTGCTTCCAGACATAAAGGTGCAGAAAATTAGATCTCTGTGATTTTTGTTCCAAGAATTCTGATTGCAATCCATGGATGTCTGTAATATTCTCTTTGTATAATGAAGAGTGTTGTGCTTTAATCGTTGCTTGATGGATTACAATCAGCATGTCTAGACAAAGTCCATGTTTATCTCCTAGGAAAACGAGGAAGCAACAATTATTCAGCTTGTCCACTTTAAATAACTAAGTGAATAAATAAATAAATATTTATTGAACAAGAAATGTTTTGTGAGCTTGAAATCTCACAAGGGAGCATCTTCAGATGACAGAAAGATCAATAATACCACATATTAAATGGCTCTGAGGTATCCCAGAGAAGAAAAGAAAAAAACAAAACAAAAAAAAAAAAAAAACAGGCAATGAGGTAATTAATAGGATTTTATTTTTTAACATTTAGTGCTCTTATCACATATCCAGAACATTTAAGGAATTCCATTCTATACACAGAGAATAGAAATATTTCAATATTTCCTGTGCTCAAGTATTTATTACACTTATTATCTATGATGCCCTTATGCTTTCCTTAGAAGCATAAGGCATGGCCAAGCATAAATTCCAACTGTATTTTATTGATTGCTCCCCACACAACAACTTTGCACAGAGAAATAGGAGTCCAGTCTAATGTAATCTAACAGAAAGTTTATTCCTGAAGTCAAATGGCTACCTTTACTGGTTTTGACAGAAAATCAGAAACAAAACCTCTGGCATTTACTCATACCTGAGTATCTCAGGTACTGGCCACCATGTCACAACAGTAGCAGCAACGTGGTGGTCTCATAAATCCCATCACAACCTGAATGTTCTTCTTCCCCCACCCCCAAAGAAAGCTGGATCATGTGCAAAGGGTGTAATTCCTGCTTCCACAGGGCAAAAACATACCTAAGTTTCTTTGCCTCCCAGAACCTGTTCCCATTCTGACAGATCCCCCCAAACACCAGCAGACATCCATGAATCACAGAGTAACTGATGTTGGAATGGATCTCTGGGGGTTATCTGGTCCAACCCACCCGCTCAGGCATGAACAGCTAGACAATGTTGTACAGGACTACATACACTCAAGTTTTGAATCTCACCCAGCCTGAGACTCCACAGCTTCACTGAGTGTTTGATCATCCTTAACTGCAAAGTGGCTTCTGTTGAAAACTCTGATGGAGTTTCCTGTTGCTTGGTTTTGGTTTTTTGTTTCTCGTGTGTGCCCAGTGCCTCTTTTCCTGTCAGTGGGCACTACTGAGAAGTGCCTATCTCTCTTCTCTTCCTTCCATCATTAATTCATATAATTTTCCCTGGACACTTCTCTCTCCAGGCCAAACAATCTCATCTGTTTCAGTCTATCCTCATATGAAAGATACTCCAATCCTTTAAATGGATTGGAGTCAAATCCTTTAAACTGGAGGAGAAAGACAACAGCTTAATATTAGTAATGAAAGTACTGGATACTATTTAAATTTT
Organism: Eubucco bourcierii; assembly: GCA_013396675.1. Lineage (NCBI taxonomy): Eukaryota > Metazoa > Chordata > Aves > Piciformes > Ramphastidae > Eubucco > Eubucco bourcierii. The sequence goes on from VWZE01015964.1 coordinate 10,858, forward strand.
TTTTCTAGAAGGTTGGTTGAAAAATCTTTTTTCTTTCCAGTGCTATGGATTAAAGAAACCAAATGAAGCTCTAAGTGCATGCCACACTTTCTATCTGTTGGAAGCAATTGATAATTGAACAATGTCTTGACCACAGTCTCACCCTGCACTCTGCACAGCAATAGAGGTGTGTTAGCCCAATTTCATACCTCATTTGGAGGGCGCTGAGTATTGACCATCAAACAGCAGAGACAGATCAATGGGGTTATCCTCCCCCTCTCCAAAAAAGGGATGCCTTTTGATAAGATTTGTGACATTGCTGTGCTGAATGCTTCCCTGGGAGATCAAGTGTGTGACTGCAATTGTATTTTAGAGCTACACAGCCAGCCTGTAGTTTAGTGCATTCAGCATCAGCAACCTTAAGGCATCCACATGTTGCATATGAACAAACCAAGCTGCTCAAGCTTCTGGTGAGTGCAGCTGGACCTCCAGCAGACAGCTAATGTTGAGTGTAGAGTCATGGCAAATCTCTTTACCAAATCTGTTAATCTTCTACCAAATTTACCCATCACTAAATGCAGCAGTACTTCATTCTAACCAACATTTTTTTCCTCTGCTCGTGTTTGTTTCTCTAGTAAGTGATTAAATGTTTTCAACAAAACATTTGTGTGGGGGTGGTTTGTTGTTTGGGTTTGGGTTCGTCGTTGTGGTTTGGGTGTTGTTTTTTTTTTAGTAGATCTGAATCACTTCAGCTGTATTTTTGGCAAACTCCATTCACTTCATCTTCTTGGCATTTCATTATATTTTATGATCACAAAGTCAACTCTCCAGCAACAAAGCGAAACACGACTCTTTGAAATAAATGTTGTCATTAACAAGCCATGCCAGGCGTAGTGACAGATTTGCAGCTGTAATGAATAACATTTCCCACAAAGTTCTCCTGTCTGATAGAAAAGCTGTGACATTACTGCAGGCAACAGTGTTGGAAACTAAAAGATTGATTGATGCAAGTAGATAATTGAAACCTCAGTACTGTCACATGAATGTCAACCTAACAACCAAGTTACTCGTCTACCATAACATTTATCATGCCACAACCTCTCCACAAATAACACACACACATAGAAAACATGGAACATTTCTGCAGGAACGTGAGCTACTTGCTGATAATTCCTCCTAACTAACTGATAATTTAAGTCTCAGTCTCCAAAACAACAATTAGTTCAGTTACTTCTCATGTCTTAACTTCCTGGATTCAGTTCAAAGCTGTTGGCAAAAGCCAGGAATACTTAGTGGGAGAGAGAGAGAGAGAGATGAGTAGCAGTGGATCTTTGACATAGTGATAGCAGCATTGTCATCTCTGAGTACCTAAAGTTAGGTGCAACAACCCATGCTTATTCCTGCCTGGGTAAGTGACTGACTTGCAGAGGTTCTGGGATTTTAGAAGTTATGACTAATCAAGACCTATGCAAAAATGCTAATACAAAGCATGTAAATGATTGGGTGATGGCTTGATTATTTATTTCAGTGGCCTTTAGATCACCCTCACATTTGGTGTCACAACCAGAATTAACTCAGATTCTAGTGTCAGATTGCATCCCCTCTCTAAAAATATTTCAAATAGCTTTCATTATTTTCTCATCATCCCTTTAAAGCTCACAACAGGTATTTGCTCATTTAAAGTGTTTTTTTTCTTTTTTCACAGCTCTTATTATAGACTGGTTTTATTATATGGCATAAAATAGATCCATATGGATCCATCTACTTTAGTAAAACCACAGAAGCTTAGAGCATTGAACAGTGGCTTAAATATCTTTCCAATCTTAACAAGTAACTGATGCAAAATACAATGATGTTTACAAAAATAAAAACATCAGCCTATGTGGCATTAGTAAATTATCACTTAACAAAAGATTTCATGTGGAAAAGTTCTCTGACAGAAATTCCAAGCAGAGAGCACTGAAACTATATATGTAAATCAGAAATAATTGTTTTAAAGCCCAGTATTCCATTTCTTTTTACAGCAGATCTGTTAGTTAACACTAAGGGGGAAAAAAAATAAAATCCTAAACTGTTATATTATGGTTTTTAACAGGAACTGAGTGCAATTCTTCTAATAAATGTGGCATGAAATAGTGCTTCAGATCAGTTATATAGATTTTACCCTCCTACTGATGCTAAGTGTAATATATTTCCCCATTGTTCATGATTCTGTCATCTGTTTACCACTATTCTAAATACGACTCTGACAGCAACAGCCTATAAGATGGGTTAAGTTGTCAGCCTCTGCTGGGAGTGTGGCCTGTCTCTTTCTATTTTTGTCTCTTATTCATTCTCTCTCTAGACATATCTTTCCCCAAGTTTCCCCCAGGCTTTTTTCAATCTCCTTATGTTTTTTGGTTTTTATTTTTTTTCCTCTCTTACTCTCCTCTCCATCAGCTTTGTTTCAACTGTTCTGACAATCTGTGGAGTGATTCCCGCAGTTCTTTTGCATCCATCACGTTCTCTGAAGTAGTTTTGGTTGACTTCACCAGAGGCAACAGAATTTTCCCTGTGGTTATTCACTTTTTCTTGTGTCTCTTTTCCATTTCATTTCATTGACTGGAGATTTGATTCCTTTTTTTTTTTTTTTTTTTTTTTTTTTTTTTTTTCTGCTCTGGCCTAGTTCCTTTCATTTCTGCAATTCTTGTCTGCTGCTTTTTTAATATATTGTTTTTCTGTCTCTTTCCTCTCCTACTGGTAAGAGTAGTGAATCAGGAAGTAGTCCTTCATCTGGGTAGGATTTCTAGCAGAGAGGAGTAAATACTGTTTGGACTCAGGGAAGAATTAACAGTCAGAAAGAAATTTCAAAGACATTTCTTACTTTCAAACTTTAAAAACATATCAACTATTTAAATATTCAACAAGATATTTTAACTGTTTTTTTAAAAAATTATTACTTTTTTTTGTTTTATCAACTTTCACTCTCTATTAAATGTATTTTTTACCACATAAAAAATATTTTATTTAAATATTCAACATAATATTTGAATTATTATTATAAATTAATATTAATTTTTAAAAATATTTATTTATGTTTTATTACCTTTT
>VWZE01015964.1:14166-34916 GCA_013396675.1 Eubucco bourcierii
TCAACATAATATTTCAGTTATTTTTAAAATTATTATTTTTTTATAAGTATTTATTTACATTTTATTAGCTTTAAATTGTAATTACATTTATTATTTGATAAATAAAAATATTTATTTTATTTAAATATTCAACATAATATTTCCGTTATTTTTAAAAATTATTATTTTTATTTTTTACAAATATTTATTTCTGTTTCATTAACTTTAAATTGTCATTAAATTTTTTATTTGATAAATAAACATGTTTATTTTATTTAAATATTCAACTTACTATTTCACTTATTATTTTTTTAATTATAATTTTTATTTTTACAGACATTTATTTATGTTTTATTAACTTTAGATTGTTATTGAATTTATTATTTTATTTAAAAATATTTCTTTTATTTAAATATTCTGCTTAATATTTTGCTTATTATTTTAAAAATATTTTTATTTTTAGTAATATTTACATTTTACTATCTTTAAATTGTTATTAAATTTATTGTTTGCTAAATAAAAATACTTATTTTATTTAAATAGTCAACATAATATTTGAATTACTTTTTTTATTATTATTTTTATAGTTTTAAAAAAATCTGTTCTATTAACTTTAAATTGTTATTAAATTTATTTGCTAAATGAAAATATTAATTTTATTTAACTATTCAACATAATATTTACATTATTATTTTTAAAAATTATTCTTTTTGTATTTTAAACATTTATGTTCTCTTAACTTTAAACTTTTATTAATCTTTTTACTAAATAAAAAAGTATTTCTTTTATTTAAATAGGCAACATAATAGTTACATATTCAACATAATATTAGAATTATTATTCTTGTAAAAATACGTTTTTATTTTTTAATATGTGTTTATGTTTTGTTAACTTTAATTTTTTTATTAAATCTATTTTCATTAAATAAAAAATATTTATTTTATTTCATTAGTCAGCATAATATTAGTATTATTATTTTACAAACATGATTATTTTAATTTTAAAGTATTCTTGATTTTTAAAGATTCTTTAAGTTATTTACCTGTCTTTGCTCACTGCCTTATATTACAAGCAGGGAGTTACAGCTGTATTCATTCTGACTCCCTTTACATTTCATTTCATTCAGAAAATTTTAGTTCACATTCAGCTTAAAAAAAAAAAAACAACAAAATTCCAAACTTAAATCAATTTTTAATATTAAGAAACTAAATTTAAAGCCAAGAGTTGAAGTTGAAGATTAAAATCTTCCCTTTTTAAAATCAAATGTTAATATTTCCTTCATTTTTTTTAATGTGTTATTTTTATTTACTTATTTTCTTCCATCATATATTGATTAATTTTTCTGAAGTTTCTGTATGTCACCACAGTACCAGAAATCTGTCTTCAAACTAACTCAGACTAAATCTTCCAGCAGAATGAAGATACTGCTGCAGGGCTCATCCTCAGCTGGGCTTCACTGAGCACAGCTCGCAGCTCCCTGTCTGATCTTATTCTGCAGCTGTAAATTTGCAGGTGGAGCAGGAACCATCCTCCTGGGGCCATCAGCTCCCAGCCTTCACCATCATGGGAGTTTCTATTACCCAACCCCATAAATACAGACTATTTTAGTCTCCTGTAGTGCAGCTGCAGGGGGTGGTTCAGATTCTAAAAGCTGCAGGGTCTCAGAGTAGGTCCAGCTGCTCTCTTTCTTGTCATTTCTGATACTGCACAGTATGGGGACCTTCTCCCACAGCTCCTTTACTTGGTGGCAGAGATCCTCCACCAGCAGGACTCAGTCACAGGCTAAGTAAAACAGGCAGTAACAACCAAAGTAAAGCAGGAAACACTACATGTTTTTTTTCTCAGCTAAGGCTAAAAGAACTCCCTTTGAACTCTCCTCTCCTCTAGAGAGACTCCTTAGATGGACCCACATGGTGTGCTGCGGAATAGCCTAATCCTGTGAGAGTACTTTAATTCCTTATTTTCTATGCAAAGCAGTTTCCAAATAGCTACAGCACACAAAACTAAATGCATAATTGGCAGCTCATCCCTTTAAATGGGATACTGCAAGTGAATTTGACTCAACTGCTATGAGACAACGTGTACACTATATATATACATGTATACTCTATTTATGCACTATATATAGTGTATATTTAGTGTGTGTGTATATATATTATATCTGAATGCATAGTGGAACTCTAATTAGAAAAGCTCATTTTAAAATGTGCTCCTATCAATGAAGTAAACAAAAAAAAAAGGTGACAGAAAGAATCTCTCCTCTTTGCCTTCTTGCAAAGAGGTTGGTTTGACCTCAGTTTTTGCATTCCCCTTACATTTCAAGTGATTACCCAAATCTTCCACCATCTGCTCATTGCTAGCCCTCAAACTGGTGAAAAGCATCCAGCATTCCTAGAACCAAACCATAACATGACAAATGTCATAAGAGACAGAAAGCCCCTTTGTGAAAATTCCCATGTTACACACCCAGCAAAGTAACACAATAAGTAAATAAATAAATAACTCTCCAGAAATTAACTCTTAATGCCATTAAAGTAATGAGGCATAAGGTCAAAGGAAAGGAAACAGGATTTTAAATTAGTATTTTCCCTATGATGATGGAACCACTGCTGAGCCCCCTAATCCGTTCATGCTGACAGACCCATTATCTGCAATTATTCTTTATTCAAGTGTAAACCACCATTAGGCATGGAGCTGTTGCTACTCCAACACCAGTTTTAAAAAACCCTGTGGTGTAAGAAACAGCCAACTTCACCCAGCTGCAGAAACCTACTGTAAAAATATGTCCTTCCACTTGCAGTCAGAACTTGGGTCTTTATATGTCCTTTTCCAGAAATTAAAAAGTTTGAAGCCTCTGCTTGAATCACCAATTTACACCAGGGGTTAAAGTCAAAGTTTGTTTCTCTATATCATCTCTATCTATTTCTGTCTATATATCCATCTATGTATCTACCTCTATATCTATATATCATCTATATATCTACCTCCATGTATTATCTATATTTATACCTATATCCATATATGTGTTTAACATTTCTTCTATGGCCCCATGTGAAACTCATTTCTAAAAAACAGTAAACAAAGATGGATGTTGTGTCTTGTAGTAGACATAATGCCTTGGAGAGTTCTCTGTTGAGGAGAGCTGGTCTTGTCTGATTCCTTTCCCTATAGAATGGAGAAGCAGTTGCAGGCTGTACTGTAGAATCAAAAAAAAGCTTCTTCAAACTTTCAATCACCTCATCTTGCTAGAGGGCAGGGATGCCATCCAGAGGGACCTGGACAGGCTGCAGAGGTGTGCTCAAGCCAGCTTCATGACATTCGACAAGGCCAAGTGTAAGGTCCTGCACCTGGGTGGGCACAATCCCAAGCACAACTCCAGGCTGGGTGGGGAATGGCTGAGAGCAGCCTTGAGGAAAAGGATCTGGGAGTCTGGGTTGATGAAAAGCTCAACATGAGGCTGCAGTGAGTGCAACCCAGACAGCAACCGAGTGCTGGGATGCAGCAAGAGCAGTGTGGGCAGCAGGGCAAGGGAGGGGATTCTGACCCTTTGCTCTACTCTCCTCAGACCCCACCTGGAGTCCTGTGTGCAGTTCTGGAGCCCTCAGCACAGGAAGGACATGGAAATGTTGGAGTGGGTCCAGAGGAGGGCACCAAGATGCTCAAAGGGCTGCAGCAGCTCTGCTCTGAGGATAGGCTGAGAGAATTGTGGCTCTGCAGCCTGGACAAGAGAAGGCTTCCAGGAACACCTTATAGTAGCCTTCCATTATCTGAAGGGGGTTACAGGATGGTTGGAGAGGGACTATTGACAAGGTCTTGCAATGACAGGACAAGGGGCAATGGGTTTGAACTGGCAGAGGGGAGATTGAAACTGGATGTTAGGAGGAAGTTGTTTACAGTGAGGGTGGTGAGACACTGGCACAGGTTGCCCAGGGAGGTAGTGGCTGTTCCCTCCCTGGAGGTGTTCAGGGCCATGTTGGATGAGGTCTTGAGTAACCTGTGCTAGTGGATGGTGTCTCTGCCTATGGCAGGGGGTTGGAACTAGATGATCCTTGAGGTCCCTTCCAACCTTACCATTCTATGATTCTATGATTTATTTCCAGTCCTGACCTTAAAAAGGTAATTATCTAAAAATTATTTTAAATCGAGGAGTGTGATCTATGTGAAACTTCCTGACACTTCAGTACAAAATGGATTACAAATGCTCATAGGAAGATAAAGAAAGTATGAAAACCATTCTGGTGTAGAACTGTTACCAAAACTAAACGTGTAGACTTTTTCATTGAAAATTAACAAAAATCATATGTGTTCCAAGGTGTAAAACAGACCTAAAAAAGACAAAAAAAATCATAGAAAATGTCTAAAAAATTTCTTACATTCAGCTTGCATTTAGCTTCTCATTTCTTGCCAGTCCCCTGCCCTGTTTTTAATATTTCTCAAGCCCCTCACAGCAGTCTTACTGCTTTGTGAAATCCAAATCCAAATCCTGTAATGACCTCCTAGATGCAGACTTCCTCTCTGACACCAGGGAGGTCTTGTCTGAGCAAAAGCCTAGCTCATATCATGCATAAAGACATATTACATCAAATTTAGTACAGGTAAAAAGGATAATAAGCAGCTCTGGAAAACTAATAAACTCAAGAATAATGTTGCCATTTACCATGTTGAAAATGCCAGCTTTATAACACAACATTTTCAACTTCACAATCTAAAGACACAGCCTTTGCCTAATTGCAGCCTTACTGAGTCTGTGGAAGGGTGAGGACGCCAAAAGCAACACCACACATCCAAACCCTCTTTTCCTGTGTCTTGCAGTGGTAGCACCAGCAGCAAAACCTCTTTCAGGCACCAAAAAGCATCGAGGTACTGTAGAAAGGGGAATGGCATTGACATGCATGCATACACAGCCTGCCCCTTGGGTAGAGGTGGTGTAAAGATGCTGTAGGTTTCATGCAGATGATGTCTCTAAAGAGCTTAACTTACACTGAGAGGTCTCACCTAAGAACTTACAACATAGTCATATACAGGCATATTTTCACTGGCTCAGCAGAAAGCCCATCAAAGACTCCAAAGCATCTGATTTCCTCTGTCAGATCCAACACATTTCAGGCTCCAAAGATCTTCAGTGAAACAAAAACAATTTAACAAGGAATGCAACATGCTCTCTTCTAATCATACTTCAAAAAAAACCACTCTGTTTTGTGGAGCTGCTTCCAAAAAGCTCTGTTCTGAACTGACACTAATCAGGAAGGATTTTCAAATGGATTTCACTCTAAGTTTAGCAGAATTAAAGTAAACTAAACCTGGAGGCTTGTCCTGAAAAGCATCAGGCAACCTGAACAGGTTGAATCTGTTTCTTCTGTCACAAACACACTGTCAAGGTTTAAAAAAAAATCAGATTAAAAAAACAAAAACAAAAACAAAAACAAGGGGGAATTAGGCACCTTAATATATATTTCTCAGACTTTCTTTTCTGGAATGTATGGCCCCAAGTATGACAGAGATGTTTGAACTTTAATTACATCCTAAAATTATTAACGTCACCTACTTAAAGTTCTTCATCATGCAAGGGTAATGGACAGTGGAATTAGGCATTCAGTATGCTGGCTTTAAAATAACTGCAAACACTGTGCTAAACATGATTTCTATTTAATTACTGCAGATCTGGACCCATCCCAATCATCTCCCAAACACCTTTGGTGCTGAGCAAATTGCTGATACTGTCTTCTCACTGGAAGAAAGGCTATTGCCATAGTAGCCAGGCTGACATATCATTTTAAAGGGAAATAGCCTGTGCAGCAGCTGCACTTTGAATTGTTCAGTTTCTTTTTTTTTTTTTTTTTTTTTACCTTTCCAGACAATAGAGGCATTGCTGGGTGTGTTAAATGTAAATCATTCACATAAAAGAAAATGATATTCAATCCTTTTTGGGATAATATGATATGATTTCACAATTCTTTAAGCAGTGTCTAAAAGGTCAAGCGAGTGTGAAACTGGTACAGGTAACTCATCAGCCATAGGAGTAACAGCACTATCCAAGTGCAAAAACAGTGAGAAGAGCTGGAAGATGAAGTGGGCAATTTATACAACAGATGTCATTTCTGATGGATTACCTGAATAATGTATGTGTGCATCTCTCTGCAAATTTAAGGCAATCTTTCTGTGAAATTCTTTTTTTTTTTTTAATAATTCCTATTTTTTCAATAATTCCTGAAATACCTTTAAAGTAATTTGGTATACTGCTCCTTGCACACTTCCCTCCCAGTTACACAGTTAAATTACACTGCAGTCTTATGCCTTTAGTAGATTTCTATATTATCTATACAGATATCTATATTCTATATGAAGTGGACAATACAGCAATATAGAATCTCAGGGGCTGGAAGGGACCTCGAAAGATCATTTGGTCCAGCCCCCCTGCCATAGTAGGATCACCTAGAGCAGATCACACTGGAACACATCCAGACACTTCTTGAATATCTCCAGAGAGGAAGGCTCCACAGTCTCCCTAGGCAGCCTGTTCCAGTGCTCTGTCACCCTCACAGGGAAAAAAAATTCTTCCTCAGGTTCACATGGAGCCACCTATACCTCAACTTCCACCGTTTGCCTCTTGTCCTGTCACTGGGCATCACCCAGCAGAGCCTGGCTCCAGCCTCCTGGCACTCATGAATGAGGTCATCTCTCAGTCTCCTCCTGTCCCAGCTCCCAGCTCCAAGGTCCAACTCCCTCAGGCTCTCCTCTTAAGGAAGATGTTCGACTTCCTTGATCATCTTTGTGGCTTTGTGCTGGACTCTCTCAAGCAGTTCCTGTCCTTCTTGAGCTGGGAGGCCCAGAACTGGAGACAATTCTCCAGATGAGACCTCAACAGGGCAGAGCAGAGGGGCAGGAGGACCTCCCTTGACCTATTCACCACATGCCTTTTAATACACCCCAGAATGGCATTGGCATTCCTGACCACAAGAGCACACTGCTGGCTCGTGCTCATCCTTCCATACACCAAGGACTCCAAAGTCTCTCTCCTCTTCACTGCTCTCCGGGAGGTCAGTCCCCAACCTATACTGATCCATGGGATTGCTCTTGCCCAAGTACATGACTCTACACTTGCCCCTGTTGAACTTCATTCAATTGCTCCCTGCCCAAACTCTCAGCCTGTCTAAGTCTCTTTGAGTGGCAGCACAACTCTCCTGTATTGCTGTGCAGAGGGACTGTGCTGTGCAAACACAGAGAAACATTTAGCTGATGTCTAACAGAATTGTTCCCAGCAGAATTGCTACGCCTTGTCACCCATCTGACTTGTGGCTGAGTTTTGCACCTCCCAGGCTATGTCTTCACCCAAGGAGTGCTTGAAGATGGTGGCTGGGGGAGATTCCAGTGAGACCCTGATGAGGTCATCACAGCAGTGTTTGTAACACAGGCAGTAAAGAGACAGCAAAACCAGAGCAATGACAGCTTTGATGACAAATAAGTGTGTATATTTCACATTTATACATTTTTCTCCAAATCTTTCCTCTCTCCCCTCACCCCTTTCATTCACCATCACCACGAGGCTATTTCCCTATCAATCAAAACCTCCATATTGGCTTTGGTTCAGTGTCTTTCATCTTTTTTCTTCTAGCATGGCTTCATCTTCCATCCTAAGAAATGGTCACATCAAACCATGTCACTGCTGTTAGATTTGTCTCGAACATATTGAAGGAAAGAAGAAACACACAAACTCATATTTCAAGGACTTAATATTTCATTGATTTTACTCTCATGGTGTAAACTGGGGATATTAAGATCTTAGGGAACTGATTGCTCAGTATAGCAGTTTATTATTTGCACATACATGATTTATAGTGCCTTCTTATATCCACTGTGCTTTTATTACCAGTCATTCTCAGACAATAGCATTCCCAAATGCTCTACAGAGCATCTAGTTGTTTTCTAAAACACAGTCAGCTGCAAAAGTTGAGGGATCAAACTTGACTAAGATATCTTCTGAATTAATCAACACTGAAGCAGATGCAATTCCAAAGCAAATTAGAGGCTACTGCAGATGCTAAATATGAGGGAAAGGCTGTGCTTAGTGTGTTGTAAGAGATGAGTGAGCTAAATGATGTTCTGCTGTACAGTTAAAAAGATTTGTAGCTGTCCTTCCCTGTGCAACAGCTCTGTTGTCTTGAGCTTGGGGTGTCTGCAGGAGCAGCTCTCCCAGCAGCTACTACCACACTCCATGATACTGCAGGAGTTGCCAAACCTCAGCTTTGCCTTCAACTGCTCCTTGCCTGGTCTATGTGCCTTGCCATAGCCCCAAACTCTGAAACAGCATGCTGAAAGCATCATCCTTTCAAACACCCTGTGTCTCAGCCCCTCTATGAGGCTACATGAAATTTGCACAGCTGCTGCAGCCATAATAGGGCAGTGAACCTGAAGTGAACTGTTCTCCCTCTTTCTGGGGAAAAGCACAAACCTGCTGAAATTAAGAAACTTCTTTGAGCCAGTGGCTCAGAATGCCTGCCAGTGATAACAGTGGGTGAAGCAAGCGTCTGCCAGTAACCAAACAGGATTGTTCCTGAATAGCTGAAAACTGCTTCTTCCCCAAAGATGAAAAAGCAGAATGAAAAATGTTTCTTTTCCAAACATTGCACAAGAGAAGAAAAAAAATGTGTTGTACCACTGTTGTATTTCAGGGCACTGTCCTGATATTAACCATTCTGGCAGCCTTCATACTCTGGGTGTTTACACAGCTTCAATTTAATTATATATTTTAGCTATGCACCTTAGAAAAGAGTGACTAAAAGCTCTACATTTTATAAAACAGCACCAAATAAAGAGTACACTTATGTGAGCTAAATACTGCTTGGCAAGTGTTTGACTGACTGGTACTCCTCACCCAGCTGGGATCTGATAGCTTCTTTGAAGGAAGACACAGGCAATTTATCCAGCATCTTGTTTCTTTCCCTCTATCCTCTTTAGTCTCAGTTATTTCCACTAGTTGAAGGAATGGAAGTTGGGGGGGACGCTCAGAAATCGTCTACACTTTTTATTCTTTCTGTTTTTCCCTGGAGGCAATGAGGAAGAAAGGATTTTCTGCAAGCCCTGCAGGAACATCTTTTTGAACCAATAGAAGCAGAGATGTAAAATGTTAGTCAACTGGTGGTCTACAGGGAGAAAATTACCCTTTCCTCTTATGAAGTGTGGAAATCCTACTACTTACTTAACCAGCTCATCTGCAGCTCATCTGCAGCAAGCTTTTAAGAGAATATTATCTCTTGAGCTTTTACTTTCTGAAATTCTTCCAGGACACTTCATTAACTTGGTCCTTACTCTCTTCTTGCAATGCATCCATCTAACACTGAACAGTTCTGTCCTATTGCATGGGTTTGGGTTTGTGTTTGTTTTTTTTTAATGTGGATTTATAATCTGTGTCATTTTATGCAAGAAACTACTGTAGTAAATTGCTGGTGTGACACAGCTCCTTTCTTGTTAAATGAAGGTCAAGAATAGACTCATTTGGTTTTTTTCTAAATGATTCTACTTAATTGTTTTTCCTTTTTGCATTGATTCAGTGAAGGAATTGCAATTGCCTCACCTTAATGTGGGATATAGTGCAGTGGATGGCAGAACTCAACTTTGCAGGTGTCCTCTGGATTACTGGGTCTTCATCAGTGTAATAAGGACATAGCTTTCTATGGCATAGTTCAGGCACACCAGCCCATCTTAATATTAAAGAGAAATCATCACTACAGTTTCTTACAAGTGATGCAACCTCTGGTTCCTCATTTGCAGGCAGTTGTTTCTCCCTGTGCAGAGCTCAGTCAGTTTTCCTCCCTAAATAAGATTCAAAATGTCTAATATTTTATACAAATGGGGAAGGAAGCTTATCTGAAATTCTATAAGGAAAGGAGACCATAGGAGAAAAAGGAGAATCTGACCATGGAATAAAACTGTGTTGTAAGGAGAGCAAATGATACATATTACATACACTTGATACTTTTCATGAACTATGCAGTCCAAAATTCAAAACCCTTGCAGTAGCCCTTTGAAAATACCACAGTCCTTTCTAGATTAGTGCTGCTCATTTACACTTGGTAAAAAATATAGGAAAGGAAAATTGAACATGCAGATGGCACAGAGGTTTGGTTGGTTGGTGGTCCTTTATCAGCTGAAAAATGAGTCTAAGCTTCTACAACAATTAACTGTTCAATCAAGTGAAACCTCTTTCATGTACTAAAATTCTTAGAATTGCAAATCCTATTCATAAAATCAGGCAGTAGGAGTGACTGTCCCACTGGGGACTTTAAAGACAGCTTTTAATAAATGTTATATCCAAATAGCTAAAACCATAAGCCATTGTGATCTCCCCATAGTCTGGTAAAAAGAAATGGTCAAGATCATGAATATTATAGCAGTGATTTATTTCTAAATCTTCACATTCTTGCTCACTTCCTCCCTCCGAGGACTGACAAACACTACAATAAATAATTCTAGTTCTGAAAGATTTTTGTGAGTAAATAAATCAGTAAAGAGTGAGGATTCTTGGCTGCTCTGAAGCAGAAGTGAAATTTTTAAAGCTAAAGGATTCCTGTGTAAGTCACAACATTGATGCCATCCAGGGAAGATTTGAAAGATTCTCTTCTTAGGCTGGACACAGCTCTGATCCCAATAATGCCTTCTCTCTCAGTTTTGGTCCTTGACCCTTGAGACCAGCAATGACAACTGCTCCAAAATCTATGGACCATGCTCACTAACCTTAGTGCTGGTTTTTCCCCTGCTATCCATCTGCATGCAGTTAGAAACCTGAGTATCTGGAACCACATGGCAAGACCAAGCATGTGCCACTGAAACATAGCAAGGAGCTCTCACAGTGGGGGCTGGCATTGCAATGTGAATCAGAATCACTGAGGCTGGAAAGACCTCAGAGGCCATGGAGTCCAGCCTATAACCTAACACCATGAGCTAAACCATGCCACCAAGTGCCACATGCAATCTTTTCTTAAAGGCCTCCAGGAATGGCGACTCCACCACCTCCCTGGGCAGTCCATTCCAGTGCCCACTCACCCTTTTTGTCAGGAAGTGCTTCCTAATATCCAACTTAAACCTTCCCTGGTGCAAGCTCCAGACCACATCCTCTTGTCCTGTCACAAGTTGCCTGGGAGAAGAGCCTGAACCCCACCTAACTACAACTTCCCTTCAGGTAGTTGTGGAGAGGGATAAGGTTCCCTCTAAGTCTCCTCTTCTCCAGGCTGGACAACCCCAGCGCCCTCAGCGTCTCCCCATAAGACTTTATCAAATAAATAAACTTAGCTTATTTACTTTCTCATAAGCAAATAAGCTAATCTAAAGCTACTGTTATTAATGAAGATCATGCAAAATAACCTGGAACTATTACAATTTCCATGATATCATTAACTAATTTTGACTGATTTGTATGGAAACCTTCTCTTGTAATCAGTTTGATTCAGCGCAAGCCCTGCGCCACGCTCGGCTTTGTGGAATCACAATAAATGCATGACCACAGCACATCAGTAGGAAAGCTTCAGCCTAATGGATGTATAACCCACAAAGCAAATATCTTTAATATATCATGGTCTTGGAAAAGTTAAATATTAATGGTACCAAGGGAGCTATTATGATCTAGTTTGCTAAAAAGAGCATTCAGATTAATCAGATTCGGGGCCAAAGGGTGACTTACGCTGGAGCTAATGTGGTACTTGCACTCCACGTGAAGTTCATTTGGAGTATTGTGGAGGTGTATTGAAGGAGACCTTAGGTATATAAGCACAGAATCATAGAATGGTAAGGTTGGAAGGGACCTCAAGGATCATCTAGTTCCAACCCCCTGCCATAGGCAGGGACACCTCCCACTAGTACAGGCATGACAAAGGTGGTTATATACTTTGCGTTTCTGAGCTAAAGCCACATGTGACAGGAAGATGCAATCTGAATCTGAGCCAGTTATCATCTAATTCAATTACTCTTCTGGCTTTTACCTTACTCTTTATCTTACTGCTTTAAACCATGGTTTGGGAAGTACTTAACATTTTGTCAGCGAGGCAACATTTTATGAGCGCCACTGCAGATTAAACATTCATATAATGCATTTAATAACTGATTTGCAAACAGTCTAAGGCAAGCTTTGTGTAAAACCCTTTGCATTACATCAGCTGTGCAAGAGGTTGATTTCTGGAAAAGGGCTATAAAACCCTGCAATTACAATCAAGTTATGAATGATGTTCTCACTTAATTACAAATCCTGATTAGGGTCTTCTATGCTAAGTTTTCTTTAATATTAAGATTAAATAATGAGCTCCATAAAAGCTATGCAGTTTGTCTGACCTTTATATAACAGTGGGGCAGATATCAGTGTCTCGTAAGTGTGCCTTTGAAGAGTCTGTTAGCTCCAACGGTGTCGGCTGTATTTAAATTCCATCACTACATCTGCTGCCAGAACTCAGTCTAATAAAATAAGAGGCAGAGACTGGCAACAAAAATTAAAATAAAATAAGGCTATTTCCTCAGCCTTATGACCTAGAAAAGTATCCTAAGCAGGGGCCACTAAGTCAGGAAATTTCAGACATATGCTGAGGACATCTAGCCAGAGTCAGTGATGTTTAAATTTAATACTAAGTAAGGAAGTGATGCAGAGAATTATAATTATTCATCTATAATAATCTTCTTTATAATTAAAGTCTATTTTTAATCTTCTTAAACTCTTTGGTTTAATTTTAAGATTCATGAATTTATACATTTTATGAAGCCAAAAAAAAAAAAAAAGTTAATACTGTAATAGGACTACTGGCAGAAAAATATCATTGAGTATTTTATGAGCATTCACAGAACAAGATCAGGGAGAAGAAGCAGTGGGAAGAGGCATATACTCATGTTGGTTTTTACTACCATTTCAATCATAAAGCTCAGCTTGCAAAAGAATTAACTGCCAGATGACAGACAGGCAAGCACCACTGAATCACAGAATGGCTTAGGTTGGATGGGACCTCAGAGATTATCTCCTCCAACCTCCCTGCCATGTGCAAGGACATCCTTCAACTAAACTCAGCTGCTCAAGGTTTCATCCAACCTGGCCTTGAACATCTTCAGAGAGGAGGCATCCACAAGCTTCCTGAGCAACCGATTCCAGAGTCTCACCACCCTCATACTGAAGAACTTCCTCCTCAAATCCATTCTAAACCTCCACTCTCTTAGCTTAAAACTATCCCCTCCTTGTTCTGTCACTGGATACCCTGATGAAAAGTCCCTGGCAACAGAGTTTACATCAAGTCCATGTGAGATCTGCCTGAGAAGTTGTAATGTTTCATAACAGATGTTTTAGTAACATCAGGCATAGTTCTGCAAAAAATAAACTGCTTTTAGGTTCAAAATAAAATGCAATAATCCAACCTAAAGCACAAATTGTTCTTTCCAAGTACCACTGCCAACTTTTCTGGGGATTGGGGTTAAGATTGTTCCTGATCATTTTTGTATTTTTTAACATTCATAGAATCATAGAATGGTAAGGTTAGAAGGGACCTCAAGGATCATCTAGTTCCAACCCCCTGCCGTAGGCAGGGACACCTCCCACTAGTACAGGTCACTCAGGACCTCCTCCAACCTGGCCTTGAACCCCTCCAGGGAGGGAGCAGCCACAACCTCCCCGGGCAACCTGTGCCAGTGCCTCACCATCCTCACTGTAAAGAACTTCCTGCTGACATCTAGTCTAAATCTTCTCTAGCTTGGCATCTCATCAGAAAGCAGCATAGATGAAGATGCCTATTTGGGAAGTGTGTCCAAGAAAAAAGAAAGGCAACACAAGTCACCGAGCTGCATTTACCGTGAAGAACTGTCCAGATGTGTTCACATCTGCCACAGTTGTTGGGTTTTTTTTTCCCTATTTGATAAATTATTCAGTCTAAATAGATTCAGTGTTTTCAACAACAACAACAAAAAAAAAACAACAATAGAATGATGGTGTTTTGTTTGTTTTTCTCAACTGCTGCCTTCTCTCAGGCAAGCAGCACCAGAATAAGAGGACACAGTCTCAAGCTGTGCCAGGAGAAGTTTAGACTGGAGGTGAGGAGAAAGTTCTTGACTGAGAGAGTCATTGACTGCTGGAATGGGCTGCCCAGGGAGGTGGCAGAGTCACTGTCCCTGGAGGTGTTCAAGGTAGGTTTGGACGTGGCACTTGGTGCCATGGTCTGGTCTTGAGGTCTGTGGTATCAGGTTGGACTTGATGAGCTTTGAGGTCTCTTCCAACCCTGGTGATACTGTGATACTGTGTGATATTTTAGAAACGAAAAGAGCAAATAAGTTCATTTGGTGTAGAGCTATGAGACAGGCATAGCACCAAAAGCTTGGTGTTTAAAGGGCAGGATTCTCAAGGTCCTATTACATTAAGTGACATAAACCAAGTGATTCTCTTCTTGCACCCAGCAGCAGGCAGGAAAATGTTCCAAAACACAAACTGTCAAATAAGAACTTGTAAAACACATTTATGATAGCAAAACCGGCAGTGGAAAACATAAAAGTGCTTTCCCCATTGATTTAATACTGGTTCAAAAATCACTAAAATGTGAAAAATTAAAGTGTTTTCATCATAACAACCTGTGCCAGCTTTGGGACAGGATATCCACTGTAACTAAACCTTTTATTCCAGGTATATTTGTGGTTGTAAAAGTTTGCAGTGTCTATCACAATCTTTGCCTGTATTTCTCAAGATTTATTGTCAGATTTTATATCCTAGCAGAGATGTCTGCTGGAAATTTGTTCCTGCCGTAAAATTCAAGGGAAAAAAAAAAAAAAAAAGAAAGAAAAAGAAAGAAAGGTGATTGTATGAACAGACATAACACCTGACTGAATAGTAATGCTGCTAATGAGTTAACTCTTGACAACTTTACTCACTTTTGAGTCAGTTCTATTTCAAAATAACTTCTGCACATTCCCTCAGTAAAAATTTTATTCCATTAAAGAATTGTGATTGTGTCCAGAATAATATTATGCCTGGGCAGGTATGAGCTGATATCTGTTGACACTAGTGAGGTTTCTTTCAGGTCTTTCAACATATTTATCCCACAGAAACAGACAAGAATAACCAAATCAGCAACGTAGCTGACTTTGGGCATCCATGTAAAGCTGGAGATTCAGAAAGGATTCTTGGACAGAATGCCATTTGGATAAATATGAATTAATCTGGAACAAACCTGCCTCTGAAACTTGTTCTCTTCCTCCACAGACTGAAAAACAACAACAAAATCCAAAACAAACAAACAAAAGAACAACTAAACCAACAAGCAAAAAATCTCCAAACCCAGATGAGCTACCTGTCTTAGAATCTTAGGGTTGGAAAAGACTTTTAAGACCAAGTCCTCCTTCTAGGCCTCTACCATTAGGCAAGATGACTTCTAAAACATGAACTTCTACTTTCTTACCCTTTTCTCTTAGCCTAGATAAAGTGTCTCCTCTACTGAGAGTGCTGACTGCAGTGATTTTCCACTCTCCCCATCACTTTCTCACCTTATTCTCCTTAGAAAACTATGTGCTAGCTCCAGACCTATATTTAAGGGATCCAACTTCTAAGCCCTCCTGTGGGACCAGCTTGTGAGCTGGTTCCCTTATCACCATTTTCTGAAAACTTGCAACAGAATCACTTTTGCCAACTTACAAAATCCTGTTTGGGAATTATTTTCTTAGACATTATAGCAGGTGTTCAGCCTCTTTTTTTTCCCACACTCTACCTGCCTTAAGAGAACTCAGTCAGCTTGGAGAGATTCAACAGTTTCAGAAAATCTGCAGGTGGCTTTAATGCTGCTATGATCCCATTTACAATTTCCAACTTGAGGGCTACCAGTGTCATCTGTGCAACCCACAGGAAACAGCAGTGGTAAAGATGTCACTATACATACACAAGAGGTCTCATAACACAAAAACCTTTTCTGGGCCTCAGCAGTGGTCTAATTCTACATCAAATTAGTCTTGCATCCCTATACCCTGTAATCAAGACAGGGATCAAAAAAGAGGAGAGGAAAAAAAGAAAGAAAAACGAAGAGCGAAAAAAAAAAAGAGAAGAGAGGGGGGAAAAAGAAAAAGGGAAATAAAGGAAAAGGGGGGGAAAGGGAAATAAAAAAGGGAAAATAATAAAATGGAAAATAAAAAAGAGAAAAGAATTTTAGAAAGGAAAAGGAAAAAAAAAGGAAAGGATAAAAAAGTAAAGAGAAAAAAAAGATAAAATTAAAAGGAAACCGCATTGTAACTTACTTGGCTCTGGTGTATCCATTTACAAAAAGTAAAACTGAAGAAAAGTTCTACTTCAAACAAACATTTTATTTAGGATATTTTTTCCTTTCTCTTTGGCCCTCTTTGTTCATGGAGTTTCCCCTCCTACCCTGTTTTATACAATCTACCTGTTCCAGAATTAGCATGGATACAGTGTGGAGCTACTTTGCACATGAATAGTGGTTACCGTTCTCCTCTTGCTGCTGATACATAGAACAAGTGGCACATCCTAAGTAGAGCAGTCTGGTAACTCAGATATGAACCTCTCCTCAAAAAGGAGGGGAAGGAGGTAACACAATCTTCAAGCCATCTCTGTTCTTCTTACAAGTAAATATGATGATGATGATGATGATCACTAACCTGGAGAGGAGAAGGCTTCCAGAACACCTTAGAGTAGCCTTCCAGTATCTGAAGGGGGCTACAGGAAGGCTGGGGAGGGACTATTGACAAGGTCTTGTAATGACAGGACAAGGGGCAAGGGGTTTAAACTGGCAGAGGGGAGATTTAGACTGGATGTTAGGAGGAAGTTGTTTGCAGTGAGGGTGGTGAGACACTGGCACAGGTTGCCCAGGGAGGTTGTGGCTACTCCCTCCCTGGAGGTGTTCAGGGCCATGTTGGATGAGACTTTGAGTGACCTGTTCTAGTGTGAGGTGTCCCTGCCTATGGCAGGGGGTTGGAACTGGATGATCTTTGAGGTCCCTTCTAACCTTACCATTCTATGATTCTATGATTCTATGATGAATAAAGCCTCCTGTGAATCATTTTACCATAACATCTTAGTAGATGAATGAAAGTACAATGAGATCTTTGAAACTCCAAAGGGGTCAACACTCTTTATGAGTGAACTGATGAAGTAGGTGCTTTACCATGACAAAAAGATGAGCTTTGAGCACGAAAGTACTAAGGTATAAGAGCACAACTTACTAAGGTATAACCTGGGATAACCTGGGAAAAGCTACGTGCCAGGATGTTGAACCTTTGCTGTGTTTTCAAGACTGCAAATGAGATGCAAGAGAGTCTTTCTAATTAGCAATCACAGTGGCACCAGAATCAAGTACAAAAGCAGAATAAAGGCTATTTGTTTTAAAACAACCTTGCTTAATCATCCCATGATCACCCAAAGAATGATGAGACCTTTTAGAAAATCATTAGCAGTGCTGTCTTGGCCAGCACCTTAATTAGACTTTCTATGAACTTGGGAATTTTGGTAAAGGTGACATTTGCATCAAAGGATTTTCCCTTTTGTTTTTCAATGTATGATCCTTTAAAAGAATACAGATCATTTATGCTGGCATTAAGAGCTTTTCATTCTTCTTCGTGTTCCAGGTATCATTCATGCAAATTAATTCATACAGTCATTAAAAAGCCCATTAATCTCTTTAATATCCAACAGCCTAGTAACTTAATCATTTTTACCCTTTGCTATGTTACAAGAACTTGCCAGATTTCTTGCTATTAACCTACAAATTTTATTGTTTCATCAAGGTAAAGCCAATTCTTCCAAGTGAGAAAGCCAATGGTGACTGAGGGAAGTTAAATAATTTTTATTTCTTAGGTTATTGATCTTTAATATTTAACCTAAGATGGGTTTAAACTGGTAGAGGGGAGATTTTAAAAGGATGTTAGGAGGAAGTTCATTACATTGGGGGTGGTGAGAGACTGGCACAGGTTGCCCAGGGAGGTTGTGATGATCACATTCTGTGTTTCTGTGCTCCACAACCTCCCTGGGCAACCTGTGCCAGTGTCTCACCACCCTCACTGCAAACAACTTCCTCTTAACATCCAGTTTCAGTCTGCCCTCTGCCAGTTTAAACCCATTACTCCTTGCCCTGTCATTGCAAGACCTTCTAAATAGTCCCTCCCCAGCCCTTCTGTAGCCCACTTCAGATCCTGGAAGGTCACTCCAAGGTTCCTGGAAGCCTTCTCTTCTCCAGGCTGCAGAGCCTCAACTCTCATAGCCTGTCCTAGGTTAGGATCTGAATACCAACACTGATTCTATTCAGCTGTTGGTTGATGATTACTATTGGCAATTTCCACACATGTACCTATATTGCTGAATTTTCCCTAACCCATAGAAATGTCTGTGTCATGACTCTGAAGAAACTAAGGATTGAATGTTAACTTTTTATGTTGTCACCATGGCACTAACATTAAGCCCTTAAGATACAGAGAGAAACAAAAGAAAAAGTCGAATTTTCTCATCAGCTTTTCTTTTTTTCTTTTTTTCCCCTGGAACAATTCAAGAGAGAAAAATGTCACCACAGTTAATAGTGTAAAGTCTCTGAGTGGCCTGAAGCAAAAGCACCTGTCAAAACTGCAATCACAAAAGAAGAAAGGGTCACCAGAAGGACAAATGCTGTATATAATTGTATAGCAGTTCTTTGAATAATCAAGCTCAGACATGTTGTAATTTCACTATTATACAAATAAACCCAAGGATTTTATTTTCTTTTTATTGAAAATCATTACACAATAGGCAAGCTACAGTGCTGAGTGGCTAGATGTAGTATTAAATGTGTGATTAAATTTGAGTTAAACTGAAAAGAAAAAAAAAAAAAAAAGCAAATCCATGTTCTTGGAATTTTAAACTTCCATGGCAAACAGTCAGATTATCAAAGAATCATAGAATGGTAAGGTTGGAAGGGACCTCAAAGATCATCTAGTTCCAACCCCCTACCATAGGCACCTCCCACTAGAACAGTAGATTGTTTTCTTATGTTTCAATGCCAACAGATTTACTGCCCTCTGTTGTGAAATTAGAAAGACCAGAGAGTGTGCTTTCAGCACCTTCAGAAGAATGTTGAACAAAAAGCTTTCCTCCACACAAATTTCAAATTGCACCTTGACTGCTTGTGAATAAAGGATTTCACTAAAAGGAAAATGTTGGTTTATCATGGCCCTGGAAGGAAACAGTCATTTTCTTTTCTTCCCTCAGCCAGGACTCAGCATGCACAAGCAAACAAGAGTGACATCAACAGTCACATCCTATGCCACTCTCTTACTGATCGAGATCAGTCTGTGACATAAAGAGAAAGAGAGAGAGACAGAGATAGAGACAGAAAGACAGAGATAGAGATGATACAGGCAGAGACAGAGACACAGAGAGAGAGATGGTAGAGATAGAGATAGAGATGATAGAGACAGAGACAGAGATGATAGAGACATAGACACAGACACAGAGACAGAGATGAGAAAGAGACAGAGATAGAGACAGAGATAGAAATAGGGACAGAGACAGAGATATAGAGAGCAATAGCAATAGAGACAGAGAATAGGGAGATAGGTGTTTCCAGAGCGATGTGGCATCTGGGTTCAGACACAATTTGCCCAGTAGTTTCTGATTAGGGGACTGTAGCACTACCTGATGAGGAGAGGCTGAAGGACTTGGGGCTGATTAGTCTGGAGAAGAGAAGACTGAGAAGGGATCTAATAAACTTTCATAAATATCTGAGGGCTGGGGGTCAGGAGCGGTGGGACAGGCTCTGCTCACTTGCTCCCTGGGATGGGACAAGGAGAAATGGATGGAAGCTGCAGCACAGGAGGTTCCAGCTCAGCACAAGGAGGAACTTCTTGACTGTAAGAGTCCAAGAGCCCTGGCACAGGCTCCCCAGAGAGGTTGTGGAGTCTCCTTCTCTGGAGACTTTGAAATCCTGTCTGGATGTGTTCCTGTGTAACCTGATTGTCTGGTCCTGCTCTGGCAGGGGAGTTAGACTCAACAATCTCTTTGGGTACCTTCCAACCCCTAACATCCTGTGATCTTGATAGATGCCAGGTTAGAACATCAATAGCTAAAGTTTTCCTTGGACAACCTAAAAAAAATAATTTCCTAATAACAGCTTTTTTTATTGTCTTATTATTTTATATTTACAACCTGTAATTGCTCCTTTTCATTGCATCCTTTCTTTGCCTTGCTACTCTTAAATTATTGTTTTTCTCCCCTCTAATACGAGATAAAATAACTTCATTCTTGCATCATGCAGACTCTCTGCATAACATATTTGGTTCCAGACGCTCTAACTCTGAAATTCTAATTCTAACTCTAATTCTGAAATTACTTTTTTTTTTACCCCTTCTTCCTGTTTATTTTTTTTTTTTCTTGTCAAAATTCTTTCTTGTATAGATGATGCCTGGAATAGATTTATATGCACAACAGTTGGCTAGATGAAATACCTGACTGTTCTCACAGTTGCCAGCTTCAATCTTAAATTCTATCTGAGAATCTATTGCTGGGTTATTCAGTAGAAGGTATCAGAAGGTGCAAGGATTCAATGAAGCCTATGTTCATTTTCAGCCTGTGGAAATACTTACCTGCAAGTCAAAGGAACTGTTCTCAGCCTCCAAATAAATAAAAAAAATAAATTTAAAAAAATTTAAAAAAAACCACCAGAAAATTTGAGTGAGAATCTAATTTGTGTATCTGTATATTTAAATTCAAACTGAAATAGGTCTCATCATAATTATTTGGGTGGTAGTACATTGCTTGCCATCAACATTATAGAATCATAGAATGGTAAGGTTGGAAG
>VWZE01015965.1:10062-30901 GCA_013396675.1 Eubucco bourcierii
TAGATCAGATCCCCTCCCAGCCTTCCTTTCCCCAGATGAACAGCCCCAGGGTTCTCAGCCTTTCTTCACAGCAGAGATGTTCAAGTCCCATCAGCATCCTTGTAGCTCTGTTGGACTCTCCAGCAGGTCCCTGTCTCTTGAACTGGGGAACCCCAAACTGCACACAGTGTTGCAGGAGTGATCTCAGCAAGGCAGAGTAGAGGGGCAGGAGATCCTCTCTAGACCTGCTGCACCCCAGGATCCCATTTGCCCTCTTGGCCAATAGGGCACTTTGCTGTCCCGTAGATCCCACTGTCCTCTAGGACTCTGCCTCTGCAACCTGATCTCCTTCTGTGATCAGGTGACAGCCTGGTGGATGTGGGCAGGCCTGTGGATGTGGTCTGCCTGGACTTCAGCAGGGCCTTTGACACTGTGCCCCACAGCACACTGCTGGCTCAGCTGTCAGCTCGTGGCTTGGATGCCAACACTCTGTGCTGGGTCAGGAACTGGCTGGAGGGCCGAGCCCAGAGAGTGGTGGTGAATGGTGCCACATGCAGCTGGAGGCCTGGCACTAGCAGTGTGCCCCAGGGATCAGTGCTGGGCCCCATCCTCTGGAACATCTTCAGTGATGATCTGGACGAGGGCATCGAGTCAGGCAGCAGCAAATTTGCAGCTGACCCCAAGCTGGGGGCTGATGTTGCTGGGTTGGAGGGCAGAAGGGCTCTGCAGCAGGACCTCGACCACCTGCACAGATGGGCAGAGTCCAAGGGGATGGAGCTCAACAAATGCAAGTGCCAGGTGCTGCACTTTGGCCACAACAACCCCATGCAGAGCTACAGGCTGGGGTGGGAGTGGCTGGAGAGCAGCCAAACAGAAAGGGATCTGGGGGTGCTGATTGACACCCACCTGAACATGAGCCAGCAGTGTGCCCAGGTGGCCAAGAAGGCCAATGGCATCCTGGCCTGCATCAGCAAGAGTGTGGCCAGCAGGAGCAGGGAGCTCATTCTCCCCCTGGACTCTGCACTGCTTAGGCCACACCTTGAGTCCTGTGTCCAGTTCTGGGCCCCTCCATTGAAGAAGGACATTGAGGTGCTTGAGTGTGTCCAGAGAAGGGCAACGAGGCTGGGGAGAGGCCTGGAGCACAGCCCTATGGAGAGAGGCTGAGGGAGCTGGGATTGGTTAGCCTGGAGAAGAGGAGGCTCAGGGGAGACCTTCTTGCTGTCTCCAGCTACCTGAAGGGTGCTTGTAGCCAGGAGGAGGTTGCTTTCTTCTCTCAGGCAAGCAGCAGCAGAACAAGAGGACACAGTCTCAAGCTGTGCCAGGGGAAGTTTAGGCTGGAGGTGAGGAGAAAGTTGTTGCCTGAGAGAGTCATTGCCTGCTGGAATGGGCTGCCCAGGGAGGTGGTGGAGTCAGCGTCCCTGGAGGTGTTCAAGGCAGGTTTGGACGTGGCCCTTGGTGCCATGGTCTGGTCTTGAGGGCTGTGGTGTTGGGTTGGACTTGATGAGCTTTGAGGTCTCTTCCAACCTTGGTGATACTGTGAGACTGTGATCCTGTGATACTCCAAGGCTTCGTCCATGGAGCTGCTTTCCAGCAGGATGAGTGGTACCTGGTGTGGGGTATGGAGTACTCTAGCAGGAAGAGTATTTTCTGTTTGCCAAAACTACATAGAAATATAAATAAATGCATTTAATTGTGATTTGAGCTCACCTTTGTTCTTTGGTGTTGCTGAGAGTTCATTAGAAGGACTTTTCCTCTCTGGAGATATTCAAGACCCACCTGGATTAGTTCCTGTATGATCTGCACTAGGTCACCCTGCTCCTACAGGGGGATTGGACTGGTTGAGGTTTTTAGGTCCTTTCCAGCCACTAACATTCTGTGATTCTGTGTCTTGAGTTTCTGCAGGTCTCTATTTGATAAAAGGTATTTCTGTTTCAGGTGGTACAGAATTCACAAGGTTTTGACTTTGCCATGGAAATATACAGTGAAATACTTTTATAAACTACACTCCAATAAGTCCTTTTTTCCCTCTCTTTTTTTCTTCTGCAGTGAAATGCTTGAAGTTTTCTACATTTCCTTGGCTAACTCTGACTTCAACAGACAGACATGTTCTTTCCTCAAATGAAAGGTACAGCAATGGGAATATTGCAGTGAGCTCAGAGCTTTTACCTAAGAGTGGTTCTAAATTTCTGACTTTCTCTCTCATTAGACTGTTCCTGTGAATAGCCTAATGAGTTATTTTGGGATAAGTGGTTCTAAAAGCTGCTCTGAAGCTGGGCAGAGCAGATAAGGAGTTGTAAGAGGACAGGTTTCTGTTAATGTCACTCTTCATCCTTTGTGTTTAATTCAGAGTCCATTAGGTTGGGTTTTTTTTTCATAGAATGATAAAGTTGTCAGGGCTGGAAGAGATCTTAAGGATCAGCCAGTTCCAACTCCCCCTGCCATGGGCAGGGACACCTCTCACTAGATCAGGTTGATCACAGCCACATCCTGGCTTTAAATATCTCCAGGGATGAGGCTTCTACCACCTCCCTGGACAACCTGTGCCAGTTTCTCACCACCCTCACACTGCAGAACTTCCTCCTAACATCCAACCTGAATTTTTGTTCATGACACTTCAATCTTTCTTCTAAATGTCTTAACTGGATCAAAGATTTCCTTTAGTTAATTTTAGAACAAGCTGGAGTAAACAATGGTTTTGTTTTTTTTTTTTTAATTCCTGAGGCCACTTGCCAGAGAAATCCTTATTTTTTTGTGATAACTTCACTAGGTTTAGGCCAACAAGTTTAGATTGATAGATTCATAGAATGGTTTAAGTTGGAAGGGACTTTCAAGATCATTGAGTTCCAACCCCCTGCCACAGGCAGGGACACCTCCCACTAGTACAGGCCTCATCCAACCTGACCTTGAACACCTCCAGGGAGGTTGTGGAGCACAGAAGCACAGAATGTGATCAAAGATCACGTTGGGTGCTTCTGTGCTCCACAACTTCCCTGGGCAACCTGTGCCAGTGTCTCACCACCCTCACTGCAAACAATGCTGCTAGGTGCATGTGGAGATGACTGTCAGGACAGTAGGCATTGATTTGTGATGCTGTCAGTTCTGATAGTTGAAAAGCCAACCAACCAAAATCCCACTGGAGGACAGCAGAGAAAGACTGGAATGGAAGGAAGGTTCTGCAGCAAGGAAGGAGCTCATTAAGCTCCTTGATGCTTGTTTTAACCTAGATTCATAGACTGGTTTGGAATGGATCTTAAAGCTCATCCAGTTCCAACTCCCTGCCATGGGCAAGGACAACTCCCACCAGCATAGGGCACTCAAGGCCTCCTCCAACCTGGCCTTGAACACCTCCAGGGAGGTTGTGGATCACAGAATGACAGATCTTTGATCACATTCTGTCATTCTGTGCTCCACAACCTCCCTGGGCAACCTGTTCCAGTGTCTCCCCACCCTCACTGTCAGTAATTTCTTCCTCCAGTCTCAATCTGCCCTCTTCAAGCTTTGATTTCCAAAAGAAGTGGTTGAAGCAGCTCAAGGAAAGGTTCTGTGTTGGGCCTCATTATGAGCTGCCACATTGCTGTGACTGATTTCTATTTCTAGCAGTGCAGTGCCATGGATTGTACTATTTAGAGGTGTACCCCAAGCAGAAGTTTTATTATGACAGGTTTTGGGTTTTATTTTAATTGTTTTGGTCTTTTTTTTTTTTTTCCTTTTTAAAGATCTCTGAAATGGGAAAACCTATTTAATGTTTAATTTCCTTTATGTCTCAATCCACAAAAAGAACCCAGATCCTTAAAACCAGAAATGTTTGAGAACAGCTTTTAATTTTATTTTTTAAAGTTAATTTTATATTTATTGATTTATTTGTTACTAACAGAAGTGTGTAGAGTTCCAGAAACCATAAAATCATAGAATCAGTCAAGGTTGGAAGGGACCACATGGATCATCTAGTTCCAACCCTCCTGCCCTGGGCAGGGACACCTCACACTAGAGCTGTTTTCAAGCTGTTAATGCTTAACAATTTAGTGAATAAAACCAGAAAAAAGGGAAGTGAAATGGAACACCCAAACCATTCTTATTATTTACTAATATGTGAGAATATCTAATAAATTTCTTCCTTTGTGGAACTTCTCACTAATGTAATTAATTTTTTTTCTTTTTTTTTTTTTTAAACTATGTATGAACCTTAGCAATGAAAGAAACTTCTTTTTAACTAAGAGTTACATTATTTGCTGGATACCACTGAGATGCTCACCAGCTTCACAGGGAATTTCCAGGCTTTCTTATCTTCATTTCAAATTCAAAATCACTAAAATGAATTTTGTTGTTCTGGGAACTGAATTTTACCTTTGGTTTGCTAAGAGTTGGCACTGAGTTTCTTCTTTATTAGAGTATGAAGTCCTGTGTGCAGTTTTGGAACCCCCAGCACAGGAAGGACATGGAAGTGTTGGAGTGAGTCCAGAGGAGGCCACCAAGATGCTGAGAGGGCTGCAGCAGCTGTGCTGTGAGGACAGGCTGAGAGAGTTGGGGCTCTGCAGCCTGCAGAAGAGAAGGCTTCCAGGAGACCTTGGAATAGCCTTGCAGGATCTGAAGGGGGCTGCAGAATGGCTGGGGAGGGACTATTGACAAGGGCTTGGAATGCCAGGACAAGGGGAATGGGTTTGAAGTGTCAGAGGGGAGATTGCAAGTGGATGTTAGTAGGAAATTGTTTGCAGTGAGGGTGGTGAGACACTGGCACAGGTTGCCCAGGGAGGTTGCGGAGCACAGAAGCACAGAATGTGATCAAGATCACATTCTGTGCTTCTGTGCTCCACAACCTCCCTGGAGGTGTTGAAGGCCAGGTTGGAGGAGGCCTTGAGTGAGCTGTGCTAGTGGGAGGTGTCCCTGCCTATGGCAGGGGGTTGGAACTGGCTGAGCTTTGAGCTCCTTTCCATCCTTACCATTCTATGATTCTACAGAATTAGCATAGCTAAGGAATAATTCAAATTGAAAAGTGGCATCACAGCATTTTTTTTTTCCCCATGAGGTTACTTAGTGTTGTGAGAACTTGTAAAGACTTGCTGGATTTTTTTTTGGGGGGGGGGGTGGTGTGTTTAGTACATGTTTAAATCTGAACTGTATTTTTGTTGTTGCTGTTGTTCAGCTCTTTGAGAAGCAATAACCCAAGTCTAATTTGGAGTACATGTGAGCTTCTTCAGGATGTGATCATGCAAGATTTTCCTGCTGAGATCTTCCTTCAGAGACCAAAGATTGTACAGGCAAGGATAATATGCATCAAGTTGAAGGTTGTGGTTGTGCTGTGGTGTTAAGTTGTGCTAAGTAAGAGTTGGTGTAAGTGAGAAAATGTGTTTCTAAACTAAGGAGCTATAGAGAAGTGCTTTTATGTGAACTCTGGGGCTGCACAAAGGTGCCCATTGGCTACATGTTGTGTGGAGAAAGTCATCTGGCTGAGATGTGTTGGTCCTGGGTCATATTTGAACCTGAGTGATGTTTGGTCCTGAGTGGTTTTTGGTCCTCATTGATATTTGGTCCTCTGTGATTTTGGTCCTGAGTGATTTTTGGTCCTCAATGATATTTGGTCTTCCATGATATTTGGTCCTGAGTGATTTTTGGTC
This sequence comes from Eubucco bourcierii, assembly GCA_013396675.1. Lineage (NCBI taxonomy): Eukaryota > Metazoa > Chordata > Aves > Piciformes > Ramphastidae > Eubucco > Eubucco bourcierii. The sequence goes on from VWZE01015965.1 coordinate 15,654, forward strand.
CTCATTGATATTTGGTCCTCAATGATTTTTGGTCCTCAAGTGATTTTTGGTCCTCAATGATATTTGGTCTTCTGTGATTTTGGTCCTGAGTGATTTTTGGTCCTCGATGATATTTGGTCCTCAATGATATTTGGTCCTGAGTGATTTTTGGTCCTCAATGATATTTGGTCTTCTGTGATTTTGGTCCTGAGTGATTTTTGGTCCTCAATGATATTTGGTCCTCAATGATATTTGGTCCTGAGTGATTTTTGGTCCTCAATGATATTTGGTCCTCCATGATATTTGGTCCTGAGTGATTTTTGGTCCTCAATGATATTTGGTCCTCAATGATATTTGGTCCTCAGTGATTTTTGGTCCTCAATGATACTTGGTCCTCAATGTTTTTTGGTCCTCAGTGATTTTTGGTCATCAATGATATTTGGTCCTGAGTGATTTTTGGTCCTGGGTGATGTTTGGTCCTCAATGATATTTGGTCTTCTGTGATTTTGGCCCTGAGTGATTTTTGGTCCTCAGTGATATTTGGTCCTGAGTGATTTTTGGCCCTGAGTGCTTTTTTTTATCCTCAGTGATTTTTGGTCCTCAATGATATTTGGTCCTCTGTGATTTTGGCCCTGAGTGATTTTTGGTCCTCAATGATATTTGGTCCTGAGTGGTTTTTGGTCCTGAGTGCTTTTTTTTATCCTCAGTGATTTCTGGTCCTCAATGATTTCTGGTCCTCTGTGATTTTGACCCTGAGTGATTTTTGGTCCTCAATGATATTTGGTCCTGAGTGGTTTTTGGTCCTGANCAGTGATTTTTGGTCCTCAATGATACTTGGTCCTCAATGTTTTTTGGTCCTCAGTGATTTTTGGTCCTCAATGATACTTGGTCCTCAATGTTTTTTGGTCCTCAGTGATTTTGGTCCTCAATGATTTTTGGTCCTCAATGATACTTGGTCCTCAATGTTTTTTGGTCCTCAGTGATTTTGGTCCTCAATGATTTTTGGTCCTCAATGATACTTGGTCCTCAATGTTTTTTGGTCCTCAGTGATTTTGGTCCTCAATGATTTTTGGTCCTCAATGATACTTGGTCCTCAATGTTTTTTGGTCCTCAGTGATTTTGGTCCTCAATGATTTTTGGTCCTGAGTGCTTTTTATTATCCTCAGTGATTTCTGGTCCTCAATGATTTCTGGTCCTCTGTGATTTTGGCCCTGAGTGATTTTTGGTCCTCAATGATATTTGGCCCTGAATGATATTTTGTCCTCTGTGTTTTTGGTCCTGAGTGATTTTTTTGTCCCCAGTGATTTTTGGTCCTCAGTGATTTTGGTCCTCAATGATTTTTGGTCCTGAGTGCTTTTTTTTATCCTCAGTGATTTCTGGTCCTCAATGATTTCTGGTCCTCTGTGATTTTGGTCCTGAGTGATTTTTTGTCCTCAGTGATTTTTAGTCCTCAGTGATTTCTGGTCCTCAGTGATTTCTGGTGCTCTGTGATTTTTGGTCCTCAATGATATTTGGTCCTGAGTGATTTTTGGTCCTGAGTGATTTTTGGTCCTGAATGATTTTTGGTCCTCTGTGATTTTTGGTCCTGAGTGATTTTGGTTCTGTGTGATTTTTGGTCCTGTATGACTTTTGGTCCTGAGTGATTTTTGGTCCTGAATGATTTTTGTCCTCAGTGTTTTAGGTCCTCAATGATATTTGGTCTTCATTGATTTTTGCTCCTCAGTGATTTCTGGTCCTCTGTGATTTTTGGTCCTCAGTGATTTTGGTCCTCACTGATTTTTGGTCCTCAGTGATTTCTGCTCCTCTGTGATTTTTTATCCTCAGTGATTTAGGTCTTCAATGATATTTGGTCCTCACTGATATTTGGTCCTGTGTGATTTTTGTCTTCCATGATTTTTGATCCTCTGTGATTTTTGGTCCTCAATGATTTTTGGTCCTGATGACTTCAGTATGCTGTGAAGTTTCTTCTGGCTGAGCTAAAACCATGTTACTGTCATATGCCCATTCTCTAACGGGCTCCCATAATCAAACCAGTGACTTAATTGGCAATAGACTGTAGAACTCAGCTTTTTTTTTAGGCTTGTTAGTCTTGCACTCAGTAAGAAATTAATAGCTAAGTTTATTGTCTGCAACGATTTTTCAATGCTTAGAAACATTTGTGAGCTGCATCTAGTGCAGGTGTCCTGCTGGCAGGGTTGCTGGGTTGCTGATGCTCAGGCAGTGGGGTGATGGTTTTGTGTTTGCAGAGCCTCTTGTCCCTGCTGACCTTGGCTTTTGGTGGAAGTGGAAGGCATCAGTTGGCTTTGCAGGCTGTGGCCTGCCTGCAGCAGCTGTGCCTTTTCTTGAGGAGGAGACTCAACTTCCACAGAGACCCAAGTTTTTGTTCTGCAGAGCAAGGTGAGTATTGGTAAATATTTAAAGTGTTGTTGTCTTTTTTTTATTTTCTACTGGAGACAGGAAGGGCTAAAATGATCAAAAGAAAACCTTCATAATGAATGTGGTCATAGAATCATAGAATCACAGAATGGGAAGGTTGGAAGGGACCTCAAGGATCAGCCAGTTCCAACCCCCTGCCATAGGCAGGGACACCTCCCACTAGCACAGCTCACTCAAGGCCTCCTCCAACCTGGCCTTGAACACCTCCAGGGAGGGATCTTGTGAAACTGTTTTGCTGAAGGATGCTGTTCACTTCAGTTGGCCTCAGTAAACATTTCTGGAGTGCTTTTGGTTCATTTTTACAGTTTCCTGTGAATCCCTGTTCATCTCTTGGTATCACAGAGTCATAGATTGGTTTGGATTGGAAGGTACCACCTAAGGGCATCCAGTCCAATCCCCTGGCAGTCAACAGGGACATCCTCCACTAGATCAGGATGCTCAGAGCCTTGTCCAGCCTCACCTTGAACATCTTCAGGCATGAGGCCTCAACCACCTCCCTGGGCATCCTGTTGCAGTGTTCCAGCAGCCTCCTGGTGCAGAACTTGTTCTTCACATCCAATCTCAATCTGCTCTGCTCTCATTTCAAACCATTATCCCTTCTCTTGACCCTCTAGGCCTTTGGGAACAGTCCCTGTGCAACCTGTTTGTATCCCCCTTCAGGTTCTGGCAGGCTGCTCTCAGGTCTACCTGGAGCCTTCTGTCCTGCAGACTGCACACCCCCAGCTCCCTCAGCCTGCCCTGTAGCAGAGCTGCTCCAGCCCCATGATCGTTTTTGTGACCCTTCTCTGAACCTGCTCCATCAGGTGCAATGTTGATGGCTCCAGAGCTGGGCATGGTGCTCCAGGTGAGGTCTCAGCAGAGCAGAATCAGCTCTCTCCATCTGCTGGCCACATTGCTTTTGGTGGAGCCTAGGCTGGGATTTGCCTTCTGGGCTGCAAGCACACACTGTTGGCTCATCCATTGTTTGAGTGTCAGCAGAAGAGGTCTTTTTAACTAAAATGAAAGTGGGTAGAGCTCCAGAAATTCAAGCTATTAATGTTTAACAATTTAGTTACTAATTCCATGAGCTATCTTAATGGTCTTTATTTTATTCTGATGGCTGCAAATAGCTGAAACATTGATTTGGATTTTAGAATCATTATGGTTGTTTCACAACATTCTTAGTGCTTAGATTTTGTGGATTTAATAATGCAGATTAGTTGTTGATGGGCTTCCTGATGCCTTTTGTCAGCTGAATTTTAATCAACTTTGTTTCTCTTAATTGGCAGCCTGCTTCTCCTCATAAGATTGCCACTCCATTTGGTGTCCTAAGAAATTCTATTGGCTGTTTCTTTGCTAATTCACTTACAGCATCAACAAAGCCAACAGCCTTAGCCAGACACCATGTTTGTATTTTTAGAAAGATTCAACTGTAATTTTCACTGCTTTTGCCTTGGAATTCAATCCAAACTCTGCTGCTTACCAGTGGTAGTTTGTCCTAGCTCACCAACACTTCCTTGGTGTTCATTGATTCACAGAATGGTTTGGGTTGGAAGGAACCTTCGAGATCATCCAGTTCCAAGCCCCCTGCCATGGGCAGGTTCCAAGCCCCCTGCCATGGGCAGGGTCACCTCCCAGTAGCCCAGGTTGGTCCAGGCATCCATATCCTCCCTGGGCAGCCTGTGCCAGTGTCTCCCCACCCTCACTGGAGAGGATTTCTTTCTCAGTCTGCCCTCCTTAAGCTTCAGGTTGGTCCAGTCCTCATCCAACCTGGCCTTGAACATCTCTGGGAGGGGACATCCATATCCTCCCTGGGCAGCCTGTGCCAGTGTCTCCCCACCCTCACTGGAGGGTATTTCTTTCTCAGTCTGCCCTCCTCAAGCTTCAGGTTGGTCCAGTCCTCATCCAACCTGGCCTTGAACATCTCTGGGAGGGGACATCCATATCCTCCCTGGGCAGCCTGTGCCAGTGTCTCCCCATCCTCACTGGAGGGTATTTCTTTCTCAGTCTGCCCTCCTCAAGCTTCAATCCATTCCCTCTCATCCTATCACTTGTAAAAAGTTTAAACATTCTCTCTCCAGCTTTATGGTAGGTACTGGAAGGCTCCTCTAAGGTCTCCCTAGAACCTTCTCTTCTCCAGGCTGACCAGCTCCAACTCTCTCAGCACAGGGGAGGTTCTCCAGCCCTCTGATGATCTTTGCGGCCTCTGGACCCACTCCAATAGTTCTGTGCCCTTATGCTGGGGCCACCAGAAGTGGATGCAGTACTCTGGGTGGTTCTCCATTATCCTACCTTAGTTACTTTTCTCACTGCTTCACTATGTTATATCTTTCAGAACCATGGATTCCACTAATGGGAAATGCATTGAGTTCTGTTACATAAAACAGAAGGGAAAATATTTTGGTTTCCATAAATTCTCTTCCTTTGCTCTGCTCTCCTCAGACCCCATCTGAAGTCCTGTGTGCAGTTCTGGAGCCCCCAGCACAGAAGGAACATGGAAGTGTTGGAAAGGGTCCAGAGGAAGGCAACAAAGATGTTCAGAGGGCTGCAGCAGCTCTGCTATGAGGACAGGCTGAGAGAGTTGGGGCTCTCCAGAAGAGAAGGCTTCCAGGAGACCTTAAAGTAGCCTTCCAGTATCTGAAGGGGCCTTCAGAAAGGGAGGGGAGGGACTACTGACAAGGGCTTGCAATGCCAGGACAAGGGGCAATGGGTTTGAAGTGGCAGAGGGGAGGTTGAAAGTGGATGTTAGGAGGAAGTTGTTTGCAGTGAGGGTGGTGAGACAGTGGCACAGGTTGCCCAGGGAGGTTGTGGAGCACAGAAGCACAGAATGTGATCTTTGATCACATTCTGTGCTTCTGTGCTCCACAACCTCCCTGGAGGTGTTGAAGGCCGGGTTGGAGGAGGCCTTGAATGACCTGTTCTAGTGGGAGGTGTCCCTGCCTATGGCAGGGGATTGGAACTGGCTGATCCTTGAGGTCCCTTCCACCCTTACCATTCTATAAATCTGTGATTTTTGTTGCACGCAGCAGCAGCTTCCCAGAATTCATCTCTATCTTACTGTCAAGAAGCAAGAGGTCCTCCTCCTTCTCAGAATCCATCACCTGGGAGCAGCAGCCCTCGGCCATCGGTGATCGGACGAACAGTTCAGCGGCCTCGAGGAGATGGGCAAGACTGGGATGCAGCATCTTCCAGGTGAATCAAACAGGGAATCACTTCCCCTTCAGTTCCAAAATACTTAGCATAGATTTTAGCAGCAGCTCCTTGTCAGTGTGTGGCATGATCTGTGAGTTTTGCTAACCCTGTGAAAATTCATGGGTTGGCTTGGAAAGGACCTTCAAGATTATTGTTTAGCCTGGAGAAGAGGAGGCTCAGGGGAGACCTTCTTGCTGTCTGCAGCTACCTGAAGGGTGCTTGTAGCCAGGAGGAGGTTGCTTTCTTCTCTCAGGCAAGCAGCAGCAGAACAAGAGGACACAGTCTCAAGCTGTGCCAGGGGAAGTTTAGGCTGGAGGTGAGGAGAAAGTTGTTGCCTGAGAGAGTCATTGCCTGCTGGAATGGGCTGCCCAGGGAGGTGGTGGAGTCAGCGTCCCTGGAGGTGTTCAAGGCAGGTTTGGACGTGGCACTTGGTGCCATGGTCTGGTCTGGAGGGCTGTGGTATCGGGTTGGACTTGATGAGCTTTGAGGTCTCTTCCAACCCTGGCGATACTGTGCAGATTATTGAGCTCCAAACCTCTGCTATAGGCAGGGACACCTCCCAACAGCTTAGGTTACTCAAGGCCTCATCCAGCCCAGCCTTGAACACCTCTGGGGAGGGGGGGCTTCCACAGCCTCCCTGGGCAACCTGTGCCAGTGTCTCCCCACCCTCACTGTCAAGAGTTTCTTCCTACTCTCCAGTCTCTATCTGCCCTCCTCAAGCTCATTCCCTCTCATCCTGTTGCTAGACACCCTTATGAAAAGTCCCCTTGCAGCCTTCCTGTAGGTTCCCTTCAGGTGGTGGAAGGCAGCTCTGAGGTCCCCTGGAGTCTTCTCCCTCAACCTTTTCCTGGAGTCTTCTCTTCTCTCAGTCTTTCTTGATAGCATGTAACAAAAAGATTCAAAATTAATAATTATATTAGTTTTGATATCCAGGCAGAGATTGTTACTAACTATGAAAACTGTTTATTAACATTAAATCTTGCCACAAAACTTAGATACAAGGTTCAAAACCTCAGGGATTGGAAATTTATACATAGAGGGAACAGGCAAAACTGTAACACTTTAAAGGCAATAGCATAAGCAAACATTTTTACTGGCAGAGAAGGTTTGTGTGGTCACTCACACTGCTTGCAGTTAGTTATCCTGCTTAGCCACTGGATGGATGCAGGAAGCTCCTTTCTGCTTATGGCAGAAGGCAGTTAATGATTACAAGAGGCTTGAAGTATTTACTCACAAAAGTATCCTGGGACAATACCCAAAGCATGTGGCAGGGCTGCTGCTGGGTTGGAAGCTGTTAGAGGCTTTGGAGTCTTCTCAGGCTCCTGGGTGCTTCACATAAAGGAGGCAGACATCTCTGAGCTGGTGTGCTGCTTTGAGGCTAATTGGAATATTTTAATAGAGAAAATTACACTCTAGGCTGTGAAAGGAAAACATCCTGATGGCTATTGCACTCACAGGCTTGCTGAAAATTGTTTTGGGAAAAGAACATAAACATAGATAAGGCCTTGATTGAGGCCACCGAGTAAGGCCTGAGGCCTTGAGTGAGCTGTACTAGTGGGAGGTGTCCCTGCCTATGGCAGGGGGNCCTGGGGTCTCTGATTTCTGGGAGGGGAGTTGTGTTGCTGTATTCCCTTTAACTTGCCTATGTCTGTAACTATTCCTGTCTGTTGTGTCTATCTCTGCTTGTGCATTGTGCTGAGCTGTAAACAGAGCTTCAGTACTTAACTTCCAGCTGGCTGAGTCTAGTCTGGGTCATTTTACAAAGTGTGGGGGGGCAGGGAACTCCCAAACCTTCACACCTGGTCCTGGCTCTCCTGGCAGTAGGCTCTCAGGCGCAGGCAGATGCCTTGCAGTGTGCAGTCTGGGCACGGTGTCACGCCGGCTGTGCAGGCTGAACGCGTGGAGGTGTCAGAGCCTCAGCTCAGGATCGATGCAGCAGTAAGCAGGCAGGATACAACAGCAGAGAGCACCTTGTGTTATCTGCTGGTCCCTTTATATCCATTCAGCCCGGGCCTTTGGACAGAGATTAGCCAATCAGGATGGCAGTTTGCCCATATTAGGTGCAGCTGGGGCATTTGTCCTCCTTCCCATGGCCACCACTCCCAGCGCAGGAGGAGGGGGAGCAGTGGAGCATGCCTGGGTGAGCCAGGATATGTAAAAGCCCATTTGGTCTTAGGCCTACCATGACATAGCAGAGGTGCTCCAGTACTTGGGTCATCTTTGTGGCCTCCTCTGGACCTGCTCTAGCAGTTCACTCTCATTCTTATGCTGGGGGCACCAGAACTGGATACAACACTCTGGGTGGGGTCTCCTGAGAGCAGAGCAGAGGAGCAGAATCAAATCCCTCATCCTGGTGGTCACACATTTCAGTCTCACAGTATCAGCAAGGTTGGAAGAGACCTCAAAGCTCATCAAGTCCAAGCCATCACCACAGCCCTCCAGAGCAGACCATGGCACCAAGTGCCACGTCCAAACCTGCCTTGAACACCTCCAGGGACGCTGACTCCACCACCTCCCTGGGCAGCCCATTCCAGCAGGCAATGACTCTCTCAGGCAACAACTTTCTCCTCACCTCCAGCCTAAACTTCCCCTGGCACAGCTTCAGACTGTGTCCTCTTGTTCTGCTGCTGCTTGCCTGAGAGAAGAAAGCAACCTCCTCCTGACTACAAGCACCCTTCAGGTAGCTGGAGACAGCAAGAAGTTTATATTTAAGGTGGAGATGAGACATCTAGAAAGCAGACAGTGGTCACTAATTAGAAAGCCACATTAGGAGCTGTGCTTAGCTGTGCACTTCTACATTCCTGCATCCTGTGTGCTGCAGCTGAACTGCTCATTGCCTGTGAATCTTTTTTTCTTACAAAGCTTTCATTTAGCCCAGAGACAAGATAAAGAGAAATGTGATGTTGAATAGAGAATAGAGGGAAGGGGGTATAGTGCTGCTCTGCCATTCGTGATTTTGATATGCAAGAGCTGCTTTTAGTGAGTCTTTTACAGCACAATTGTGGTAAGAATGTTTTGTTCATTGCTGTTCTCTGTAACTCTTCTTTTTCCTTGTTCTTCAATCTGGAGACTCTTCAATCTCTCTGTCTTGTTTCAAATCCTGCCTGGCAACTTTAACCTTTCCTCTTCTGAATTGTTTTTGTGATTGACACTTCACCTTCCTTACCCTCTGGTAAGTGCAAGCAGAACCACTACACATTGGTGAATCTTTGGTTGGAAGTTTTCTGTCCACCTCTTAAAATCAGTTGGGTTGGAAGTTTGTGGTTGCTTCTCTTTCACACTTAGACAAAACAGAGTCATGCCACAGTTCAGCTTCTCCAACTTGCTTAATGAGAAAAGGAGCCCTGAAACAACCCAAAAAAGCCCCTGTAGAAGGCATACAGGTTTTGAAAGCAATTCAAGATTGCTGAGTGTGGTTTAGGCTAAGAAAAAGAAAACTATTTCTTCTGAGCTGTATTCATAAAATTAGGTAAACTCAATTAGATTCTTTATGAAAGAAGCACAATTAGATTATTTTTGACTGCAGTTGAAAAGTGATTAAAAATAGGGCTCAGAGTTGAAACCAATCAAAAAGTAACTCTGTGTGTATTTTGTAATCTACTTCTTATATTTAAGGCCTTCTTGGGCAAGGCAATGTTTTCTGGTTTGCAGTGGCAAAAGGAGTCCTAAAGCTCAGTATTTTCTGGTTTGCATTGGCCAAAGTAGTCCTAAAGCTCAGTATTTTCTGGTTTGCAGTGGCCAAAGGAGAAACTCAAACATATGGCACATTTGATTTTGCTCTGGGGATTCTTGTGGCTGGTTTCATAAAATGATTTTGATCTAGCAGTTACAGTTGAGGCTGAAATTTGATTCAGCAAGTGACCTTGCTTCCAGGAGCTGATAGACTTTGTTCATCAAGATTTCAATTCAGCTGATTTCTGTCTTGCAAGATCATCTTCCTTGCATGTGTATTTCTTCTGGTAGATGCTGCTAGGTGCATGTGGAGATGACTGTCAGGACAGTAGGCATTGATTTGTGATGCTGTCAGTTCTGATAGTTGAAAAGCCAATCAACCAAAATCCCACTGGAGGACAGCAGAGAAAGACTGGAATGGAAGGAAGGTTCTGCAGCAAGGAAGGAGCTCATTTAGCTCCTTGATGCTTGTTTTAACCTAGATTCATAGACTGGTTTGGGTTGGAATGGACCTTAAAGCTCATCCAGTTCCAAGTCCCTGCCATGGGCAGGGACAACTCCTACTGGAACATGTCACTCAAGGCCTCCTCCAACCTGGCCTTGAACACCTCCAGGGAGGTTGTGGATCACAGAATGACAGATCTTTGATCACATTCTGTCATTCTGTGCTCCACAACCTCCCTGGGCAACCTGTTCCAGTGTCTCCCCACCCTCACTGTCAATAATTTCTTCCTCCAGTCCCAATCTGCCCTCCTCAAGCTTCAATCTATTCCCTCTCATCCTACCACTCCAAGCCTCTGTAAAAAAAAATCCCTCCCCAGCCTTCTTGTAGGCCCCCTTCAGGTAGTGGAATGCTGCTCTAAAGTCTTCCCAGAGCCTTCTCAATATGCCTGTATACATCAATATGTGCTTCAGTTTTTTTCTTTGCCAGAGCTAACGTTGCCTCTTTGTTTCTTTTGTTTTGTTTGTTTGTTTAAGTGGAAACAGCAGTCAAGCAAATGCAAACTCCAGAATCTCTCTACATTCCCCACTTGATGTAGGACATATGGACCTCTCAGCTCTTGAAAATGAGGACACTTTGGAGTTACAGATGAAGCAGCTTAGCCTGCCTCAGTTCTGTGTTGCTGTCTTGGAAAGTGCAATACCTCTTCTAAGAACGGGTGAGAAAGCTCTGAATAAAGTAATTTCACTGCTGCATCCTTCCCACCTTTAGTACAAACCTCTGGAGAAGTTAGTAATGTAAAGTGAGTACCTCAAATAAATAAGGTACAAATGAATTGCTAGAGGGCAGGGATCCATCCAGAGGGACCTGCACAGGCTGCAGAGCTGTGCCCAGGCCAACCTCAGGACGTTCAACAAGGCCAAGTGTAAGGTCCTGCAGCTGGGACCTGCAGGATCCCAAGCACAAGTCCAGACTGGGTGGGGAATGGCTGAGAGCAGCCCTGAGGAACAGGCCCTGGGGCTGTGGGGTGCTGAAAAGCTCCAGCTGAGGCTGCAGTGTGAGTGCAGCCCAGACAGCAACTGTGTGCTGGGCTGCAGCAAGAGCAGTGTGGGCAGCAGGGCAAGGGAGGGGATTGTGCCCCTTTGCTCTGCTCTCCTCAGAGCCCACCTGCAGTCCTGGGTGCAGTTCTGGAGCCTCCAGCACAGGAAGGACATGGAAGGGTTGGAGTGGGTCCAGAGGAGGCCATGAGGATGCTGAGAGGGCTGCAGCAGCTGTGCTGTGAGGACAGGCTGAGAGAGTTGGGGCTCTGCAGCCTGGAGAAGAGAAGGCTTCCAGGAGACCTTAGAGTAGCCTTCCAGGATCTGAAGGGGGCTCCAGGAAGGCTGGGGAGGGACTATTGACAAGGTCTGGGAATGCCAGGACAAGGGGAATGGGTTTGAAGTGTCAGAGGGGAGATTGAAAGTGGATGTTAGGAGGAAGTTGTTTGCAGTGAGGGTGGTGAGACACTGGCACAGGTTGCCCAGGGAGGTTGTGGCTGCTCCCTCCCTGGAGGTGTTCAAGGCCAGGTTGGAGGAGGCCTTGAGTGAGCTGTGCTAGTGGGAGGTGTCCCTGCCTATGGCAGGGGGATGGAACTGGCTGATCCTTGAGGTCCCTTCCAACCTTCCCATTCTATGATTCTATGATATGGTTAGGAATTTGCATGCCAGTTGGAATTTTCAGACATAAACTCTTCGAATCAACAAAGCTTTGCCCAAAATAAATGCAACTTCTGTGAGAGGGAAAATAGGAAGCTTTCAGAAACGCCCTCTGCCATTCTCTGCCATATGCTCACTCAGAGCAGATTACTGAGGCTGTGGTCATTGTCACTACAGATATAGCCAGGGACACACTCAGATCTTTTTCTTCCACAAGGCTTCTAGAGTGTGAAAAATCTGCAGAGGGATAGGAAAATGGCAAAGCAATTGAGGCTCAGTCTCAAGGAGCAGTAGACCTCGCTTCTTCGAAACCCATTTCTGAGGGTGCAGAATTGTGATGTTAAAAACCAAATTGGAAATTCAGCAGTGTTGTGTGAAATTCATCTGTGGTTTGAAATAGAAACAGAGCAGCAGCAAGTAACTAAGCCAAGAGTTGCACTAAATGGAGTCTTTGGGGGGAAACTGTCACCATATGGTTCTCCAGGATGCCAGACAGTTTTGGCATTCTCTGTGGTATGAAGTTGAACATATCTGGCCTGGCTCCAAGCATTCTGCCTTGTTCTTCATGAAACCTTCTAGCCCTTGAGTGCTACTCCTCTGTTTTCTCATTGTCTGGGGATGTTAGGGGGAGGTTAATATTTGTAATAAATGTAGGCTGTAAACTGTAAAATGATTAAGGTTGGAAGACACTTTCAAGATTATCGTAGAGTCCAACCACAACCCAACTCCAATGATCACTAATCTATAGCCTGTAGCACCACAGCTACAGCTCCTTGAACACCTCCAGGGATGGAGACTCCACCACCTCCCTGGGCAGCCTGTTCCAACCCCTCACCACTCTTGCAGCAAAGAAATTTTTCCTCATTTCCAACCTAGCCCTCCCCTGACAGAACTCCAGCACATTGCCTCTCATCCTATTGCTGCTTACTTGGCAGAAGAGACCAACCCCAGCCTCACTCCAACTTCCTTTCAGGGAGCTGTAGAGAACAATAAGATCCCTTCTCAGCCTCCTCTTCTCCAGGCTGAACAGCCCCAGTGCTCTTGAGTCTTTCTTCATAGCAGAGATCTTCAAGTCCCTTAATGATCCTCGTAGCTCTCTGTTGGATTCTCTCCCATACATAGAATCATAGAATGGGAAGGTTGGAAGGGACCTCAAAGCTCAGCCAGTTCCAACCCCCTGCCATAGGCAGGGACACCTCCCACTAGCACAGCTCACTCAAGGCCTCCTCCAACCTGGCCTTGAACACCTCCAGGGAGGGAGCAGCCACAACCTCCCTGGGCAACCTGTGCCAGTGTCTCACCACCCTCACTGTAAACAACTTCCTCCTAACATCCACTTTCAATCTCCCCTCTGACACTTCAAACCCATTCCCCTTGTCCTGGCATTCCCAGACCTTGTCAATAGTCCCTCCCCAGTCTTCCTGGAGCCCCCTTCAGATCCTGGAAGGCCACTCCAAGTTCTCCTGGAAGCCTTCTCTTCTCCAGGCTGCAGAGCCCCAACTCTCTCATCCTGTCCTCACAGCAGAGCTGCTGCAGCCCTCTCAGCAACTTCATGGCCTCCTCTGGACCCACTCCATCATTCAGTCCAACACTTTCTGCCAGAGCAGGACCACACAGCCAGGTGGGGTTGGAAAGTCTCCAGAGGAGACACATTCTGTGCTTCTGTGCTCCACAAGCTCCCTGGGCAACCTGTGCCAGTGTCTCACCACCCTCACTCCAAACAACTTCCTCCTAACATCCAGTTTCATTCTCCCCTCTGCCACTTCAGACCCATTGCCCCTTGTCCTGCCATTCCAAGGCCTTGTCAGTAGTCCCTCCCCAGCCTTCCTGTAGCCCCCTTCAGATATTGGAAGGCTACTCTAAGGTCTGTTGGAAGTCATTAGCATCAGTTTGGTGAAAACAATGAAAATAGCACAGTTTAGATCTGGAATAATTCCTCCTTCCAAATGATGTGTTCTGAGTATCACAATATTTTGGCTGTATTTGAGTTTCTCCTCTCATTTGTGTTCTTAGGCAGCAGGAGAGTGACGATGGAAGCTCTGGAATTGCTGGTGGAAGACATGTTCCTTGTTGGGGATGCTATTTCTGACAGTGTTTGGGAAGAGGATAGCCTCTTTGCCTTGGAATTGGTGAGATCCTTTAGGCTTTGCTCAGCCATATTTAACAGGCTGCTTTTATAAGCCCCTGACATTTTCTGCAGTGATTCATCTACAACTCTGATCTTCTGCTGAGCCTACCCTTTGGAAAAGCTGCAATAGTTTATTGCTGGTTCTGGCAGTGGCACACTATTTAAACAAAAACCCAAACCAAACCATTTTACCTGATGATGTGGCCAGCAGGAGTAGGGCAGTGATGGTGCCTCTCTACTCAGCCCTGCTGTTCCAAAGGATGCAACAATAGACCTTCTTGCTGTCTGCAGCTACCTGAAGGGTGCTTGTAGCCAGGAGGAGGTTGCTTTCTTCTCTCAGGCAAGCAGCAGCAGAACAAGAGGACACAGTCTGAAGCTGTGCCAGGGGAAGTTTAGGCTGGAGGTGAGGAGAAAGTTGTTGCCTGAGAGAGTCATTGACTGCTGGAATGGGCTGCCCAGGGAGGTGGTGGAGTCAGCGTCCCTGGAGGTGTTCAAGGCAGGTTTGGACGTGGCACTTGGTGCCATGGTCTGGTCTGGAGGGCTGTGGTGTTGGGTTGGACTTGATGAGCTTTGAGGTCTCTTCCAACCTTGGTGATACTCTGAGACTGTGAGACTGTGAAAATTAATAATCAATATTGTGCTGCTTTGAGGCTAATCGGGATATTTTACTGAGACAAATTAAATCCTTAGCTGTGAGGAGAAAGAAAAAAAACCCAACAGCAGTAACCTGTATCTGCTGAGAAATGCAATCAGTCAAAATATAGCTCAGGCACTCACTTCTCACACACTTCTCAGTCAGTTCTCAGTTGTTCTGCTCCTTCTCTGGCAGTCTGTGGTTGTTTCTGCCTTAACTCTAATCCAACCTAACCCTTTATTTCCCCTACCTCCTTGTCACAGAATCATAGAATGGGAAGGTTGGAAGGGACCTCAAAGCTCAGCCAGTTCCAACCCTGCCATAGGCAGGGACACTTCCTACTAGCACAGCTCACTCAAGGCCTCATCCAACCTGACCTTGAACACCTCCAGGCAGGGAGCAGCCACAACCTCCGTGGGCAACCTGTGCCAGTGTCTCACCACCCTCACTGCAAACCTCTCCAGATTTATCACTTGAGATGTACAAGGATTGATCTGGTGTTTCTGAAGGGAAAGAAAGGTGGAGTGGGGAGGATATTTGGGTCAGGAGCCTCCTGGCCATCTGATTTTTTGGAGGGATTTTTTGTGTCTCTGTATTCCTTTTAACTTGTGCATTTCTGTAAATATTTGTGTGTGTTGTGTATAGATATATATATATCTGCTTGCAAATTGTGCCCAGCTGTCAATACAGCTTCATTCACAGTCTCACAGTATCACCAGGGTTGGAAGAGACCTCAAAACTCATCAAGTCCAACCTGTCACCACAGCCCTCAAGACCAGACCATGGCACCAAGTGCCACATCCAAACCTGCCTTGAACACCTCTTTAACTTGCAGCTGGCTGAGTCTAGTCTGGGGGATTCTGTGTGGAGGAAGCAGGTCACTCCCAAGCTATCACAGATATTCATTTTGATATCCTGGTTAATAACTATCAAATTGCTTATGCACATTAAATCTGGCAAGAAAACTTGTTTAGAAGGTTTGAAATGCAGGGTTTGGATACTTAGACACACGGGGAACAGGTAAAACTAAAACACTTTAAGAGGTAGCTGGGCATATGCAAACATTACACTGGCAGAGAAGGTTCCTGTGGT
>VWZE01015966.1:0-34182 GCA_013396675.1 Eubucco bourcierii
TTGGAAGGGACCTCAAAGATCATCTAGTTCCAACTAGTATAGGTCACTCAAGGCCTATTTAAGAAGGACATTGAGGTGCTTGAATGTGTCCAGAGAAGGGCAATGAGGCTGGTGAGAGGCCTCGAGCACAAACCCTATGAGGAGAGGCTGAGGGAGCTGGGATTGTTTAGCCTGGAGAAGAGGAGGCTCAGGGGAGACCTTCTTGATGTCTACAACTACNTGGTGCCATGGTCTGGTCTTGAGGTCTGTGGTATCGGGTTGGACTTGATGAGCTTTGAGGTCTCTTCCAACCTTGATGATACTGTGATAATCTGGGCTTCAGAA
This sequence comes from Eubucco bourcierii, assembly GCA_013396675.1. Taxonomy (NCBI): domain Eukaryota; kingdom Metazoa; phylum Chordata; class Aves; order Piciformes; family Ramphastidae; genus Eubucco; species Eubucco bourcierii. Next base: position 325 of record VWZE01015966.1, read on the forward strand.
AGATCACAGAATCACAGAATGTCAGGGGCTGGAAGGGACCTTGAAAGATAATCCACTCCAACCCCCCTGAGAGAGCAGGATGATCTATACCAGATCACACAGCAATGCATCCAGATGGGTCTTGAATATCTTTTAGAAGTTTTAGGTCTTTTAGGCTGGATGTTAGGAGGAAGTTCTTTACAGTGAGGGTGGTGAGGCACTGGCACAGGTTGCCCAGGGAGGTTGTGGCTGCTCCCTCCCTGGAGGTGTTCAAGGCCAGATTGGATGAGGCCTTGAGTGAGCTGTACTAGTGGGAGGTGTCCCTGCCTATGGCAGGGGGTTGGAACTAGATGATCCTTGAGGTCCCTTCCAACCTTACCATTCTATGATTCTATCTCAGAGAGGGAGACTTCATGACCCCACTGGGCAGCCTGTTCCAGATAGACTTTTGAAATCTTCTATGACCAACCAGTAACTGTGATGTGTAGAAAACATGCACACAGTTGTGCTGGTGTCCAAATTGCATGCTGATGTTTCTATTTTATTTTTTTTTTTAATGCACTGAAGGTCTCTGAGGAAATGGCAAGTTAATTTGGCCAATTGGTGTCATCATCCTCAAGTATGTTTACCAGAACCATGACTAATTAGCTCTCCAGACAGTATGTGAATGTAAACATATCAGCTTTTATTTTCCTTCCTCTAACTCCCACCTGATCTCACTGAGTGGAACGTTCAAGGTGTGAACACACTAGGACCTCTGCTGTTAGATTCTGGAGCTCAGAAACAGGGGATGCAAAGGAAGGGTGGTTTTCTGCCGCTTGCTATGTTGTGATGATCAAAGCTGATGCCCACAGTGTGCTGCAGTGGCAAGTCTGAGTCTCCCTTACCCATCATCTAGGGCAGTTTTAGTTCTATCTCAGAAGCAAGTGTAAAATCCGATTGAATCAGGCTACCTATACCATATATGCCATCTGTACTTCTAAGGCATTGAGGAAAGTGTCACCTTTCTCCCCAAGCAGTCACAGCCCCGAGTCCACTCTTGGAGACAGGTCATAGAATGGTAAGGTTGGAAGGGACCTCAAGGCACACCTCCCACTAGCACAGCTCACTCAAGGCCTCCTCCAACATGGCCTTCAACACCTCCAGGGAGGGAGCAGCCACAACCTCCCTGGGTAACCTGTGCCAGTGCCTCACCACCCTCACTGTAAAGAACTTCCTCCTAACATCCAGTCTAAATCTCCCCTCTGCCAGTTTAAACCCATTGCCCCTTGTCCTGTCATTACAAGACCTTGTCAATAGTCCCTCCCCAGCCTTCCTGTAGGCCCCCTTCAGATACTGGAAGGCTACTCTAAGGTCTCCTCAAAGCCTTCTTTCTGTTCACACTGCCTATGTGGAGCATTGGTTCAGATAGAAGAGGAGGTGTCTGCATTGAAATTAGACAAGTACAGGTTACATGGGCTCTGCCTTTCTCTCCAGTCTTGCCAGCATCCCTGTGTGCTGGCTCAGGTAATGTCCAGAATGAGCAGCAATCCAAAATATTCTGCAGGCAATGACATTATGCTCACCGTGGTGCTTGGTCCCACTGTGCCCCCTGGAGCACCCAATGCTGCAGGACACTGTGGATTTTGCAGAGGTGATGGAAATATTTGAAATCAGAATGACCAGATGGTGAGAAGTTTCTAACAACCAAAGGCATTGTCTTATCCCAGTGTCCATGCTGGAGAAAAGATTCTTTTGGCATATTTTCCTAAGCATTCTTAAAACAGGCAGAGAGGCAGAGTCTGATCACAGTGACACTGATGCAGGTCCAAAGCACCTGCTGTGAGTGACTGAATTATGCTAGATTCACAGCAGGGTAATGAGATCAGATCCTCATCCGCAGTGACTACTCTGGTCTGCAGCAGGTGTATGCAGTTCCTCTCTGAAAATGGCAGGGACTGCACACATAAGGGCAGGTCATGATTATTAGTGTTTTACAGAAGATGCAACTGTCTATTGAATCTCTAGGAAGAAAAAAATTACAAGACCTCTGTGAAGGTTTGGGAGTTCCCCGCCCCCCCACACTTTGTAAAATGACCCAGACTAGAACTCAGCCTGCTGGAAGTTAAGGACTGAAGCTCTATTTACAGCTCAGCACAATGTACAAGCGGAGATATACACTACAGACAGAATAGTTACAGAAATATACAAGTTAAAGATAATACAGCAACACAACTCCCCTCCCAGAAATCAGAGACCCCAGGAGGGGCTCCCAACCACCCTTCCACCTTCTCCCCACCCCTGTACCTTACCCCAAATTTTGCCTTATGTGCAAGGTAACTTAGGAGGATCAGCCAGGGGGGGTTAGAAGAAAAGTGGTTAGTGAGGATTAATCAGCAGAGGAGTCAGAGCCCAGAAGCTGCTAGACCGCCCCAGCAAACGACAGACAGAGACTGACCTTATCTAATGTTTTGGTTATTGTTCCCAAACAATTTCTTAGCAAGCCTATGAGTGAAGTAGACATCATGATGTTTTCCTTTCACAGCCTATAGTGTAATTTTCTCTATTAAAATATTCTAATTAGCCTCAAACCAGCACACCTCTGAATTTCTGTCTTACTCCAGGGCCCGGTGGAGCATCGCAGGTGGTGAGCCGCAGGTGGTTTAGCAGGGTAACCACAGCAGTACCCTACTGGAGGCTCTGGCTCTCCTGCACACAGCATGGGCACCTGGCAGCCTTCCAAAGCATGGCCAAAACTGACGTGATTTCGTGCTGCAATGGTACAAGGAAAAGACAAATTAAGAAAAGTTCAATGCCTTATTTTATCCTGTCTTACAGGGAGACAGCACAGTCATCTCTACAACAAAAATTCTCACCAGGCTGTGTTTCTGAGACATCACATGCTTATTTAGTCATGTTTGAAGCATGTGAGAGGTGAGTTTTAAATCTCTGCATGAGGAACAAAGCAGCTGCTCAGTGAGAGCATACAAGTAGGACATGGAAGTGTTGGAGCGGGTCCAGAGGAGGGCCACAAGGATGATCAGAGGGCTGGAGCAGCTCTGCTATTAGGACAGGCTGAGAGAGTTGGGGCTCTTCAGCCTGGAGAAGAGAAGGCTTCGAGGGGACCTGNATGCTCCCTCCCTGGATGTGTTCAAGGCCAGATTGGATGAGGCCTTGAGTGAGTTGTACTAGTGGGAGGTGTCCCTGCCTATGTCAGGGGGTTGGAACTAGCTGATCCTTGAGGTCCCTTCCAACCTTACCATTCTATGATTCTATTCTATGATTCTATAAGTAATGAGAGCTTTGTGAAGACTGTGCTAAAATTCCTGGAGACACTGTAGCCTTACAGCACCTGGAGAAATTGTTCTTCAAAGCAAGCACAAACAGCCCCTCAAAAAAAAAAGCAAACTGATCATGACTGAAAACAAGCCAATGAAGGGATATACCCACAGTGCTAGGATGTGCCTGTCTGAGGGCTGCAGGTCTAGATAGCAGTGAGCACAGTGGAAGCTGAATAGACATCATTGAATATAGATCCCGAGCAGCTTTTAGTTTTAATTTGGTAATGGAGTTTTAAAGTGAAATTTTCCTGTTGTGACATTTTTCAGTCTTTCCTTCACAATGCTTCCTAATGGGACAACTTAACAGTTTGGTGTGCTTATAGATTTATAAGACCTGTAAAGAGATTAGTTGAAATGAGGGAGATCTTCATGTGAAATGTATGTTTTCAACCATCACTTTTGTTCTGGGACAATCATAGAATGGTAAGGTTGGAAGGGACTTCAAGGATCATCTAGTTCCAACCCCCTGCCAGAGGCAGGGACACCTCCCACTAGTACAGCTCACTCAAGGCCTCCTCCAATCTGGCCTTGAACACCTCCAGGGACAGAGCAGCCACAACCTCCCTGGGCAACCTGTTCCAGTGTCTCACCACCCTCACTGCAAAGAACTTCCTCCTAACATCCAGTCTAAATCTCCCCTCTGCCAGTTTAAACCCATTGCCCCTTGTCCTGTCATTGCAGGACCTTGTAAATAGTCCCTCCACAGCCTTCCTGTAGGCCCCCTTCAGATACTGGAAGGCTACTATCAGGTCTCCTTGAAGCCTTCTCTTCTCCAGGATGAAGAGCCCCAGTTCTTGTAGCCTGTCCTCACAGCAGAGCTGCTCCAGCCCTCTGATCATCTTTGTGGCCCCCCTCTGGACCCGCTCCAACACTTCCATGTCCTTCCTGTGCTGAGGGTTCCAGAACTGCACACAGTACTCCAGGTGGGGTCTGACGAGAGCAGAGTAAAGGGGCAGAATCCCCTCCCTTGCCCTGCTGGCCACACTGCTCTTGATGCAGCCTAGGACTCGGTTGGCTGTCTGGGCTGCATGTGCACACTGCAGGCTCATGTTGAGTTTTTCATCAACCTAGACCCCCAGGTCCTTTTCCTCAGGGCTGCTCTCCAGCCATTCACCACCCAGCCTGGATTTGTGTTTGGGATTGTGCCTACCCAAGTGCAGGACCTTACACTTGGCCTTGTTGAATGTCATGAGATTGGCCTGGGCCCACCTCTCCAGCCTGTGCAGGTCCCTCTGGATGGATCCCTGCCCTCTAGCAAGTCGACTGTGCCACACAGCTTGGTGTCATCTGCAAACTTGCTGAGGGTGCACTGATTCCTCTGTCCCTGTCACTGACAAAGATGTTAAACAGCACTGGTGCCAGCACTGACCCCTGAGGGACACCACTTGGCACTGGTCTCCAGGTGGACATTGTGCCCTTGATCACCACTCTCTGTGTGGCACCATCCTTCAACAATTCTGCCTGATGACCATGGCTTTCCTTATCCTACCTGATGGAATCTCCTAATAAATCCTAGGCTTCAAGGCAAAAAGCCTTTCTATATTTTAGGAAAGCTTGCTTTAAGTGAAAGATACAGAACCATCCAACCAGTCCCCACATCTGCTTCTGCCACACAGTCCCATTCTGATTGAATATAACATTTGCAGCGAAATACCTGAGTTTAACTGCGACAATGAGGACTTGGCATTGGAGTTTGGCTTTGATGTCCTATCGGGACAAAAAAGAGAGGAATTCAGAGTTCTCAGTTGTGGTTTGAGGCCATGGCAGATACATATCACACTCTTTATGCCTGTTTGATATCTGGAAAATTATTACTACCTAGAAGGTTAAAGGTTCCGCTTTAGAAAGTAAACAAAGCAGTGGAAAATGGGGTTCTGTAGAATTCTGGTATGTAGAGTAGGTTCAGTAATGACTTAGTGAGGACCAGATGCTGCATGCTGCTTGCTGCCCATGCAGCATGACTGGGGGCTGCAGACCCTGACTGTGAGGGATGCAGGCATAGATATCAGCCTGCACGCTCTAGTGAGGGGCAAGCCATCACCTCTTTGCTGGGTTAGTACAAACAACAGATAGGATGGGAGGTGGATTTGGCATACCCTCTGGCAAGTGTGATCTGAGATCTTCTCTTGGGCTAGTTATGTCTGGGACTAGGAAATTAAAATCAATATTTGGGGAGCAAATACTTTGATGACACTCAGTACTGCATCTGAGGAAAGTCCTATTACGAGGCCTTGAAATCAAAATATTAACATGTCAGAGAAACACTGAAAAAGTAGGTAATAATTCTAACTTTTCATTCCTTTTCACCTTCTGAAGTAAATTATTACAAAAATGACATTCAGTAGATCAGTAACTGAGAGAACTTTAGCAAAGGGAGATTTAAACACTGAGATAATTCTGGTGGGGCATTACCCTTTTGAAGTATCCAAGATATCCTTTGGCATGCTGCTTGTTTTTTAACACAACCATTAAAAGTGGTTTATCTATGGAAAGGGAGGGATAGATTAACAAGACCAGCAGAAATGATGAATTAACTGACCATGATGAAGTGCACTTGCAGAGTGAGTTGCTGTGGTGAACAGTTTTGTAATAACAAGAAATATTAGAGCTGAATCTCTGGGGAGGATGGAAGTGTTATGACTATGGATGAGGTTTCTGCTACATGACCTGCAACAAGCTCTCCATAGGAATGGGAAATGTTTCTTTCATAGGACACATGGGAGTTCTGTAGGACTTAGGGCTTCAAGGACCCTGTGGTCCTCCCCATACAGTCATATGTTCTACAGTCCTAAGCTGGGCATGGTATTTTGGCAACCCACTTACTATGTTTGTTTCAAATGGAAATTCAGCTTCTTCCAAATTTTGTTGGGGTTTTTGAGTGACTCATGTCAGGCAATCCCAAGCACAAATACAGGCTGGGCAGTGACTGGCTGGAGGGCAGCCCTGAGGTGAGAGACTTGGAGTGCTGGTGGACAAGAAGCTCAACATGAGCCAGCAGTGTGTACTTGCAGCCCAGAAAGCCAACCAGAGCCTGGGCTGCATCAGGAGAATTGTGACCAGCAGGACAAGGGAGGTGATTCTCCCTCTCTACTCCACTCTGGTGAGACCCCACCTGGAGTACTGCATCCAGTTCTGGAGCCCATATTACAAGAGGGATGTGGACAAGAGGGATGTTTCAAGGTTGGAAGAGAACTCAAAGATCATCAAGTCCAACCCGATACCACAGACCTCAAGACTAGACCATGGCACCAAGTGCCACGTCCAAACCCACCTTGAACACCTCCAGGGACGGTGACTCCACCACCTCCCTGGGCAGCCCATTCCAGTAGCCAATGACTCTCTCAGTCAAGAACTTTCTCCTCACCTCCAGCCTAAACTTCCCCTGGCACAGCTTGAGACTGTGTCCTCTTGTTCTGGTGCTGGTTGCCTGAGAGAAGAAAGCAACCTCCTCCTGGCTACAACCACCCTTCAGATAGTTGGAGACAGCAAGAAGGTCTCCCCTGAGCCTCCTCTTCTCCAGGTTAAACAATCCCAGCTCCCTCAGCCTCTCCTCATAGGGCTTGTGCTCGAGGCCTCTGGAGTACATCCAGAGAAGGGCGACGAGGATGATCAGAGGGCTGGAACACCTCTCCTATGAGGACAGATTGAAAGAGTTGGGGCTGTTCAGTCTGGAGAAGAGAAGGCTTCAAGGTGACCTTATTGTGGCCTTCCAATATCTGAAGGGATCCTACAAAAAAAGCTGGGGAGGGACTTCTGAGGATATCAGGTAGTGACAGGACTAGGGGGAATGGGGGAATTGAGCAAAGCTGGAGGTGGGGAGATTCAGACTGGACGTGGGGAGGAAGCTCTTCAGTGTGAGAGTGGTGAGACCTTGGAATGGGTTACCCAGTGAAGTGGTTGAAGACCCATCCCTGGAGGTGTTTAAGGCCAGGCTGGATGAGGCTCTGGGCAGCCTGATCTAGGGTAGGGTGTCCCTGCCCATGGCAGGGGGGTTGGAACTAGATGATCCTTGTGGTCCCTTCCAACCCTGACTGATTGTATGATTCTATGTCTGCCAGAGTGTCAGAGCCTTTGGGTACACCTGAAAAAGACTGAATACAAGAATGTAACATTGAATAAAGTTAATCAAATTTAATTTGAATGAAATAAACTTTAAAAGATAATTTAGTGAAACTAGTACTTAGCTGTGAATGTCCATGGTTAAACTCTAGAGTCTTCCAGAGATGTGAGGAGGAATGTGACAAAGCCAAAGTGCTCAGGGATATGGACAAGAGAAGCTGGGAGGTCAGGACAGTGTTTGCTACCTCCACTAAGGTACCTCCCTTACTCCTCCTGATTTGGGACACAAAGCTGTAATTACTGTTAATTCCTCAGGAGCATTGGCTCCTAGGAGTGGACAGTGTCAAGGCATAACTGAGTGTTGCAGTCTCTTCAGTGCTGTGGTTCTGCCTGCACCCCACTAGTTGTGCTGCTGCTCCCTCTGGTTTAAATGGTGCAGTTTTCAACAGTCTAAGATCAGATTTATCCCAAAGACCAAGTTATTTAATTGTAGCCATGTTATTTGTGTGATATAAATCACCATGGTGCCAGTTAGAGGAGGAAAAGCAGATCAAGGGAGGTTCTCCCCTCCCTCTACTCTGCACTAGTGAGGCCCCACCTAGAATATTGCACCCTGTTCTGGGCTCCCCAGTTCAAGACGGACAGAGATCTACTTGAGAGAGTCCAATGGAGGGTTACAAGAATGAAGAAGGGACTGGAGCACTGCCTTATGGTGTCCCTTGGTGTCCCTGCCTATGGCAGGGGTTCGGAACTAGATGATCCTTGAGGTCCCTTCCAACCTTGCCATTCTATGATTCTTATGCAGAAAGGCTGAGAGACCTGTGGCCAGTTAGCCTGGAGAGGAGAAGATTGAGACAGCTATATCTGAGGGTTGGGGGTCAGGAAGGAAGGGATAGCCACAGCCTCTGCTCACTTAGGCCCTGTGATAGCACAAGGGTCAATGGATGTAAACTACAGCACAGGAAGTTCCACCTCAACATGAGAAGGAACTTCCTTAGTGTTAAGAGTCACAGAGCATTGGAACAGGCTTCCCAGAGAGGTTGTGGAGTCTCTTTCTCTGCAGACTTTCAAGACCCATCTGGATGTGTTCCTGTGTAATCTCTGCTAGATCATGTGGTTCTGCTCTGGCAGGGGGGTTGGATTTGAATATCTCCAGAGGTCCCTTCCAAGCCCTAACTTCCTGTCATCCTGTGATTACAGTCTGGTTGTACAAGATAGGTTGAAAGTCATAGAAGTATTTCAGTTGGAAAAGAGCCCTAAGATCATAGAGTCCAACAGTCAACCTAAGACCATCATGGCTATTAAACCATGTCCCCAGGTGGCATGTCTGCATGTTTCTTGAACACCTCCAGAGATGTCAACTCCACCACCACTCTGGGCAGAAGGCATGGTGGAGTCAGCTGAGTGACTACTCTTGTGTTTTGGAGGGGGAGGATGTTAAATGTGCCAAATGTGCTGGACTGAGAAAGAAACTTGGAATGTAAAAATAGAGAAGAAATTATTTTCAAACAGATTTGGGGCACAAACATTTTCAACACAAGAGTTTTTACTGAAACAAAACGCAGGGAGAAGTCTTCTGTTTCCAAAATGAAAATAAGAATTTCATACTGGGTCAAATTAAATAGTTTGGACTGACCAAAATGAATTGGGTGAGTCAGCTCAGCTCATGGTAATGTTTTTTTTCCCCCAGCTAAAACATGATTTCCCATCTCTGCCGGTGGCTGATCTGTTTCTCCCAGCTGAGGCTTGAAAGAGCTCAAGGATGGCCCAGCAATGCCTAATCCTATTGCAAGAGCTCTGTTGATGCCTTCTGAGCTGTCCCAAGCACCACTAGGGTGTACCTATCTCAAGCTGTCTTTGTCAGCCAAGTTTAAAATTGATGAGTGTCTGGAAAATAGTTACAGCTCCATATGCTGACCATCCATAGATGCACTTATGGAGAAATCCATTCTGTCTGGGGCTATCCTCCACCTCCCACCCTGGTAGTACATTTCCTCCTGCTCCCTGTGAGGTTTCCTCTGTAGCTGTCAAGTCTTGAGCAAGTTCTGGGCACACTGGTCCAGATTAAAAGTGTTAGGACATGGCAGAGGGCTTGGGAGGCATCATCCTTCAGAAAGGAGACAGAGGAGAAGAAAGGAGTGCAAGAATTTGGATAGGTACTGAAAAGAATCAATCCCAAGCACAACTCCAGGCTGGGTGGTGAATGGCTGGAGAGCAACCCTGAGGAAAAGGACCTGGGGGTCTGGGTTGATGAAAAGCTCAACATGAGCCTGCAGTGTGCACATGCAGCCCAGACAGCAACCGAGTCCTAGGCTGCATCAAGAGCAGTGTGGGCAGCAGGGCAAGGGAGGAGATTCTGCCACTTTACTCTGCTCTTGTCAGACCCCACCTGGAGTACTGTGTGCAGTTCTGGAGCCCTCAGCACAGGAAGGACATGGAAGTGTTGGAGCGGGTCCAGAGGAGGCCACAAAGATGATCAGAGGGCTGCAGCAGCTCTGCTATGAGGACAGGCTGAGAGAGTTGGGGCTCTTCAGCCTGGAGAAGAGAAGGCTTTGAGGAGACCTTAGAGTAGCCTTCCAGTATCTGAAGGGGGCCTGCAGGAAGGCTGGGGAGGGACTATTGACAAGGTCTGGCAATGACAGGACAAGGGGCAATGGGTTTAAACTGGCAGAGGAGAGATTTAGACTGGATGTTAGGAAGAAGTTCTTTGCAGTGAGGGTGGTGAGGCACTGGCACAGGTTGCCCAGGAAGCTGTGAATGCTCCTTCTCTGGAGGTGTTGAAGGCCAGGTTGGATGAGGTCTTGAGTGAGCTGTCCTAGTGGGAGGTGTCCCTGCCTCTGGCAGGGGGTTGAAACTAGCTGATCCTTGAGGTCCCTTCTAACCTTACCATTCTATGATTCTAAGAATGGACAGGGTATTGGGTTACTGTGCCATACCTTGAGGAAAAGAGGAAGGACTTTGGTGCCTCAGTGTTTTCACTAATGAAATAAACTTGAAGTCCTGGGATAAAAAAAGGAGGGGCATGATTCTGTGGAAGGAGTGTATAGCAGCAAATATAGGAAGCATCATTCTGGGCCACAATAAAGTTTTGTCTAGTCTGGTAATGAGTTTTTGAAGTGGTCACCAGTGACTGAATGTCTATGAGGAGGGTCTAAGTGTACATGCCACTTCTCTGAGCACTGTCCAAGCATACAGTCATTTGCAGTCAGGGGGCTTCCAGAGGCAGCAGTAGCTGTAGTACACTGAGTCACCTTCAGTGGTTCTTTTACTTGTCCAGTCTGCCCTCGAGCCCATTGTACAACCTTAGCATCCATGATTTAGATGCACATCATGAAAGGGAACACCTTCTTTCACCAGTTTTGATTCAACTACCAGCTGTGACCTCCAAATATGCACTTGAGGAGGCAGTGAATGGGCTTTCCCTATTCATCCTTTCCATGATACACATGATTATTTGATTTTATGACTGTACTAAACCCTTTCTTTCACTCCCAGGTCTTCTGTTTTTTTTCCAGGCCAAAGAGTTTTAGGGCATTCAGTTGTTCCTTGTGTGCAAACCACTCTGCAACTTTGACCTTCATTGCTGTTTTTTTCTGAACCTCCTCCAGTTTCCACTAGATATTTTTTAAGATGTGGGGGTGGAAGAACAACCAGGGCTGTACAAAGTGTTCCTGATGCAAGCTTGCCATGGCTTTGTACACTGGGAAACGCTGCTGAGTTAGCTTTTGGCTCAGCTGCACCAGTCTGAATGGTACTGCAGAGATGGACAAAGGACTTGTGGCGGGGACAGACCTCCTGGGAAAAAGCAAAGTGCTCCCCAATAGTGTGGGTGCCCTTTGTCTGGGAAGGCCCAGTAACCTGGTGGGGAGAGCTACTGCAGGCTGGTCCTAGAGAAGAAAGAGGAGGAGAGGACAGTCATGAGGCATCTGTTTCTTCTTTTCTGGAAAGACTAAAAGCCCTCCAGCATGTGACATGCAGTGCCCTGTCAATGGCTGGGTGCTCTGTGCAGCAGCAAGGGAGATAGGAGACAGAACGGGCTGCTTGCCAGTGGGCAGAGCATGGAACAAGGCCGTTTTGATAAAAGCAACAGACTTAAGAAGGGAAAAGACCTCAGAGATGTCTGGAGGCAATAGAGGGTGACTGTTTGTAAAGTGGGTGGTCTGTTAGGGTCTTGTGCTGGAACTTAAGGAGGAGACATTTATACAGGCCACCCAGGAAAGCAGCCTTCGGCTGTGATTCTGTCTTTTCTGTAACAGAGCAGAGGGGAGAGGAGGGGAAGGGGAGGGGAAAGGGGAAGAGAAGGGGAAGGGAAAAGGGAAGGGAGGGGAGGAGGGTTAGGGGAGGGGAGAAATTAATGCAACCTTTGTCCCAGTTACCAGGGACTTTATTGCCATGACTGTTCATGCCAACACAGGCAGAGCAGTCTGTATTCTGTGTACCAAACTGAAGACAGACCCCAGAAAACTCCCTACTGTAAGTAGTAGTTTCTCTCATATCAGGTCAGAAAACAGAATTACATTTTAAAGTAATTTGTTTATTCCTCCCTAGTGTTTGAAACACACCTGAAAGTCACTCATGTAATGGACACAAATTCTTGGTAGCTATCCATGAATGCATGCTGTCAAAGGCTACACCATTTAAAAATTATCTAGGTTTTTGAAGAATGGGCAGTAGATGATTGCCATGAGATTCAGAGACCTCAGGACGCTGGGTCTTGGTTGCTGCCATTCCATCTGTGTCATCTCTTGCTTCAATAAAGCTACACTGATTCACTCCAACTGAGGAGATGCCTTGAGTGACCTGTTCTAGTGGGAGGTGTCCCTGCCTATGGCAGGGGGTTGGAACTAGATGATCCTTGAGGTCCCTTCCAACCTTACTATTCTATGATTCTATGACCTTGTGTCTCACACTGCATTTGATTTGTAGGTGTATGCTTTACCAAAGGCTTTAGCTCTGTATTTGTGGCTTGGTTTATCAAAAGCAGAGCCAACACAGGCAGTTGTAAGGGTGGAGTCAGACACTGAAATTTCAGTGCTTACAATTTCTGTTTCAGATTAAAAAGAGATTAACTTTTGCTTTCCTTGTTTTGTTTTGCAGATGTCAGGTAGTTCTCTTTAACATCTTTTAGGTGCCCTGGAATAGGGCAGGCATCTTCTGTGGGAAGAAGTGGGAAGAGTTAATCCAAGTAGGAGCAGTGTTGACTGCAGCTGTGTGAAAAATGGGCCAGAAAGTGTTTTATACATTTATCTTTGTTTCAACAAAGCCTATTTCTTTTTCATACTTCAAGTACATGAGAGAGGGTAGTCAACCTGAACTGGTTTGTTTAACCCAAAATAGAACATCTTGGTTTCAGTCTGCTTAATCCTAATAAAAGAAATAAATAAGAGTAGTCAGTCTTTAACTGAAAACATCTTCTAAACACCAATTTGAGAATGTTTTGTAGTGAGAATGGTGAAAGAATACATCTAGGTTGTTTTAAAAAAAAAAGTATTATTATTTCTGGCAAAAAAATCTTGTTTAAAAATAAGAAAAATCTGATGATGAGGAGTGGTGGTGGTGGGGCAGGAAGAGGGAGGGAGGAAGAGAGAAGTCCACTCTCTGATGCTTGCAGTTAGGTCAATGACAAGGCTTACTTAGCAGGACTCTTTTCCACATGGAAGGTCCAGAGAAAGTGTCCCTGGCCATACCACCTGAACTTTAGACAAATTTGGTACTCTTGAAGAGATGGAAGCTTTCAACCTGTCTTTGGTGTTCCCTGATGTTTGATCTGACCAGTCTGAGGACGTCTTTGTGACACCACATCACTTCAGTGGCAAAGAGTATACCTTGTGTTGTGGGGGTTTCTTCCTCAAATCCTTGATTTGGGTAACCCTGTCCTCCATTACCTTGCTTATTTTTGTCAACAGGCAAAGGTCCCACCTGGAGAGATCTGCTAGGTTTGGCTGCTTGCTGACTGAGAAGGTCTACAGACACTGTTTGGGCTCTGCTGTCTTAAGAAGCATCATGAGCCTGGTTCATGCACCAGGGCTTGGGTGTCTGAGCTGCCTTGGACAGTTACTGCAGCCTGGAAGCCAGATGAAATCTTGACTAAATCTAGCAACTCACTGAAAACTCCTGGAGTTACTTGCACACATTTTTCTAATAAATGAATCATGCAAATGCTTAACCCTATTATTGCTTCTTAAGAGGAACATATTAATAGTTTATCTTTAATAGCACACAGAGTGAAAATTGGATTAATCATAGAATCATAGAATGGTAAGGTTGGAAGGGACCTCAAGGATCATCTAGTCCCAACCCCCTGCCATAGGCAGGGACACCTCCCACTAGTGCAGGTTACTCAAGGCCTCAAGTATTAAAGTTAAATCATTAAAGTTTAAAATGAAAAAAATTAAAATCAAGTATATAGTCAAAGGAGACCAAACATGGTAGGAGAAAATGGGAACAACTCACCAATAAGCTTTCTGATGAAACTTTTGGAGTGAGTGTTCAAGGACATTCCTGTAGAATGTCCTTGAGAAAACCTACAGGTGTCCCTGTATTTGCAGGCAGCTTTCTGTCAGGAATCAGACCCATTCCCTGAGAGCTCACAGCATCCTGCTGGCTTTCTGACCTATTGGGTGCTGCAGCAGCAATGCTGGATATCTTGGGTCCAAACCTCAGAGAACAGTCTGAGTAATTGCTTTGGAATAAATCAACTTCAGATGTTTCTAATTAGTTTCCTTTCAAAGGATAACCTGTGGCAGTCTTGTCTCTCTAAATCAGAGGAGAAACTTCCTTTTTAATATCAAAATTCACATGCAACATGGAAAATCCTTGTTCAGCAGCTGTTTCCACAACAGAGATGGTAATACAAACTCATACCCTGGGCTTCTTACCGACTGTGGGCCCACCCAACAACAGACTGCCTGATAGCCTGGGCACTGAGGACAGGAAGTGAGGAGGCAAATTGGGTGTTCATTTGGCATTCACAGGAGATGCAAACTGCCACCATCAGTGCATCAGTTTGTTGTTTTTCATGAGGCCACTAGGCACATTTTCCTCCTCACTCAATCCCCATTTCCCCCCATCTATTTCAATCTGCCATCTATTAAAGCTCTTCTCTTGTTTCTCTTTTCCCCCTTGCTGTGCACTGAGTGTTTTTTCCTCTCTCCACGCAGGCAGGTGGTGCCTGCTCTGGTTGTGGGGAGGCATGCTTTGGCCAGCACTGAGTGAGTGGGGCAGAAGAGAACAGGTGGCATTACCTAAAACATAACCCTGTTTGTGGCTGCCACACTAAGGTTTCCACAGTAGCTAGGGAGTGGGCAAAGAGAGGCAAGCAGCTGTTTTTACAGATCCCAGATATGCCTGTGTGAATGTTATGTGTCTATAGCTGGCCACGAAGCACAGGGGATCCTGGAGTCATGTGTTTTCCTTCTACTGTTCCCTCACCTCTTATCTTCTACCTTCCCCATTTCGGAGACACTAGTTCAGAATCTCCTTCAGATTAAAAAAAACCCACAAAAAACCCCCAAAAAACCCCAACAACAACAACAAAAAAACCCAACCAACCAAAAAAAAAACCACCAAAAACCCACACAGAAAAAGAAAGGAAAAATACTGTTCTGCTGTTCTGGGTTTCGAGGCACAAGATGTAGTGTGGGAGCAGCAAACTCTTGGCAGAGCAGTTGCAGAAAGGAGAGCCATTTGCTGAGTCAGGCTCTTGATGAGCTGGCAGCACCACATCAGCCGTCTGGTATTAATTGTCAGCAACTTGCAGTCTCAACTTCCTACATCACCTCTTAATCCTCTAAAAGATGTGTTTTTCTCTGTCTCAGAGATGAGAGTGCTCTTGATTCCCAGTCACTAAATGTGTGCCATTCCATGGGGTTGCAAAGCATTGGGCTGACCTGGACTACAGCGCTGCCATTGTTGCTCCTGAGCGATGTCTATGATTCTGTGCTCCTATGAACTGACTAGGTGAGGAACCTGAGGACAGATTAGGACATTTTCCTCATCCTTGAGGACCTTCTGCTCATGGGTCACTTACTGCTGCTCTAATCATTGAAGCTAAAGGTTGTTCTGAAGAGAGAAAGGAAAATGAAGCTTGATTTAAATACTATAGAATCATAGAATGGTAAGGTTGGAAGGGACCTCAAGGATCATCTAGTTCCAACCCCCTGCCAGAGGCAGGGACACCTCCCACTAGTACAGCTCACTCAAGGCCTCCTCCAACCTGGCCTTGAACACATCCAGGCAGGGAGCATCCACAACCTCCCTGGGCAACCTGTGCCAGTGCTTCACCACCCTCACTGGAAAGAACTTCCTCCTAACATCCAGTTTAAATCTTCCCTCTGCCAGTTTAAACCCAAATACTATATGGATAAATAAATGTTATTACCTCTCCCTACTCCTGGACATGTAGTTTTTAATCCAAGTACTGTTACTGTATGCTCTGCTGATCGTAATTCAACTAAGTAAGTAGAAATAATACTATTCCCACTTACAGACTTAAACAGCAGGAGAAACACTCTACAAAAATTACAATGGGACCATTTTTATAGCTAATTAATGACTGTGCAAAATCAGTGTAAAATTGCATCAAGTGTAAAATGGATTTAGTAAAAGTGCTTTCTGCATTTACTAAACGGTTTTGTCAGAGATCTTTTCCATTGAATTAAAATTTATTTTAAGTCCTTTAAATCCTTTCCTTATATTGTCTCACAACACAGTGTAGCAGTTAATTAGTGACACAATTGACTGATTTTTATTGTACACCAACTTAAAAGAAACAGTTATGGAACTGCAAAGTAACAAAGTGTACATGTGTTGTGAAAGGCTAATAGGCCTATTAGATATCCTGGCTCCACTCCTCTTTCTGCTGATGGGAGAAGCAAGGGCAAGAGGAAAACAAAGGCTTGGGCCATTATGTCCCCTCCCAAAGTGATAAACAGGTGCCCACAGGTGTTTAAGTACTTGTTAATGTGTTGCCCAAATAAGGGTAAGCAAGCCCTGGTTTCACCCAATATGGTCAGTTTGGCGAATGCCATTCTGATTGGTGAATCTCTGTGGCCAAAGGAGCCATTGCACTTCCTTCTCTGAGGGGGACTGTACTGGTAGACAAGGCTGTCCTCATGTTATTTCAGGAGAATTATTTATGAGGAAAGACCTAAGGAAATGGGGTTATTACTAAGGACTTGGGAATGGAGGAAGAGGAACACAACTGGAGGTTGTAAATTAAATAAAGACTGGGACTGAAGAAAAGAAAAACAACAGCCCGTAGCAAGTCTTGGGATCTGGTTCTGCTCTTGTTTCACACCAGTTCTGCATAGACAGGAGACGAGCTTTGGTGCCTGTGTTGTTACTGTACATAGTAGATCTGAGCAAAACAAAAAGTCTCAAAACCAAAACTAACCAATCAGCTAAACAAAAAAAACCCACCCAAAACCCACCAAAAACCCCTGAAATACATGTACATCCCAGGAGAGCTGAAGAGAAATTACACAAATCTCAGAGTTCAACAAGAGCACTTGGGCTTTTGGAGGGTCTGATGTGGTTTTTTTTGGTTTTTTTTGGTGTTATGAATAGTCCCTCCTCTGGGGAGGGACTATTTACAAGGTCTTGTAATGACAGGATGAGGGGCAATGGGTTTAAAGTGGCAGAGGGAAGATTTAGACTGGATGTTAGGAGGAAGTTCTTTCCAGTGAGGGTGGTGAGACACTGGCACAGGTTGCCCAGGGAGGTTGTGGCTGCTCCCTCCCTGGAGGTGTTCAAGGCCAGGTTGGAGGAGGCCTTGAGTGACCTGTACTAGTGGGATGTGTCCCTGCCTATGGCAGGGGGTTGGAACTAGATGATCCTTGAGGTCACTTCCAACCTTACCATTCTATGAGTAACTAATAATTATGCAAAGTGTTACTAAATAGTAATTTCTCAAAAAACTCACCACATATATTCATAAACATTAATGAGGCCACCACTCAGTCTCCTCCTCTCCAAACTAAAAAGCCCCTGCTCCCACAGTCTCTCCTCATAAGGAAGATGTTCCACCCCCTTAATCATTTTTGTGGCTCTGCACTGGACTCTCTATGTCCTTCTTGAGCTGAGGGGCCCAGAACTGGATACGGTACTCCAGCTGTAGCCTCACCAGGGCAGAGTAGATGGGGAGGAAAACATCTGTCAAGCTACTAACCACAGCCCTTCTAAATACACCCCAGAATGGCATCGGCCTTTTTGGCTGACAGAGCACTGGCTCTTTGTCAAACTTTCATCCACTAGGACTCCCAGATCATTTTCTCCTTACTGCTCTCCATCAGTCCCCCACCTACACATAGGGTTGTTCTTTCCCAAGTGCAAGACTCTATACTTGGCCTTGCTGAATGTGATTTGATTTCTCCCTGCCTGACTCTCCAGCCTGTTCCTTAGGACATGGAAGTGTTGGAGGGGGTCCAGAGGAGGACCATGAAGATGATCAGAGGGCTGGAGCAGCTCTGCTATGAGGACAGGCTAGGGGCAATGGGTTTGAACTGTCAGAGGGGAGATTTAGACTGGACGTTAGGAGGAAGTTCTTTCCAGTGAGGGTGGTGAGGCACTGGCACAGGTTGCCCAGGGAGGTTGTGGATGCTCCCTGCCTGGATGTGTTCAAGGCCAGGTTGGAGGAGGCCTTGAGTGAGCTGTACTAGTGGGAGGTGTCTCTGCCTATGGCAGGGGGTTGGAACTAGATGATCCTTGAGGTCCCTTCCAACCTTACCATTCTATGATTCTGTCTAAGCCTTGCTGAATGGCAGCACAACCCTCAGGTGTGTCAGCCACTCCACCCAGTTTTGTGTTGTCAGCAAACTTACTGACAGCCCAATACAGAAATATTCATCAAATTGTTTCCATTTGCTGGATTTATGCTGCCACAAAGTGAACCCAGATCTCAGTCTAGTGTTTAAGTGCTTTGAAATAAATCACTTAATTGTGATCTTGATATCTTTCTTCTTCAGCTCACTGCATTGGCAGCTCCCTAATTCAGCCAAGTGCCTGTTTCAGCCTCACAAGGTTTATTGGCTTGTGGGCAGGACAAATAAACAGCTGCTTTTGAGGAGAAATATTGAAAGTTACAGCTAAGTTTGTTAGGTCAATCTATTCTTGAATATTTTAGAAACCTTCTATAAATGATTATATCTTTTATAAATCATCCCAATGATCTTTGAATGGAAAGCTGCAAGAACAAGTAATCCAGTCACAAGTTAATGATCTGCCATCTGTGTTGGAGCCCCCAGCACAGGAAGGACATGGAAGTGTTGGAGCGGGTCCAGAGGAGGGCCACAAAGATGATCAGAGGGCTGCAGCAGCTCTGCTATGAGGACAGGCTACAAGAGTTGGGGCTCTTCAGCCTGGAGAAGAGAAGGCTTCAAGGACACCTTAGAGTAGCCTTCCAGTATCTGAAGGGGGCCTACAGGAAGGCTGGGGAGGGACTATTGACAAGGTCTTGTAATGACAGGACAAGGGGCAATGGGTTTAAAGTGGCAGAGGGGAGATTTAGACTGGATGTTAGGAGGAAGTTCTTTCCAGTGAGGGTGGTGAGGCACTGGCACACAGGTTGTCCGGGGAGGTTGTGGCTGCTCCCTCCCTGGAGGTGTTGAAGGCCATGTTGGAGGAGGCCTTGAATGAGCTGTACTAGTGGGAGGTATCCCTGCCTATGGCAGGGTGTTGGAACTAGATGATCCTTGAGGTCCCTTCCAACCTTACCATTCTATGATCTACCTGAGCCATTGATATCTTCACCTGAAGCATCCTTTCTGTTCAAATATTTGACTGAATCACTTCCCCAGGATTACTTCTGATGATGGCTGAATAATTTTTTGCTTCATGGAGCATTTTAGATATATGACATCGTACCAAGAAACAAGCAAAGCTAACACCAGTCCAGGGGAGAATTTTTTTGGCTCCACAACCTTTCTTTTCTCGCTTTAGAGACTCTCCAAGTAACAGTTCATATAACATAGCCTTTTAATGTGTGCATTGTTTCCAACCTTCCTTCTAATGGCAACGTTGTAAATTGAACTAATGGTTTGGTCATGTTTTAATAATTAACACTTTAACACAAAAGAGTCCTTCTGGTATCCTGTCACTGAATGAAGTTTCATAGGTGATTTTAAAAGTCTGTTTTGCCAATCTGCTCTGTAGTTGTAAGGAAAGAGATTCTAAATTAAACCTAATAGGCCAGGGTGATTTTTGTTTTGTTTTGTTTTGTTTTGTTTTGTTTTTTTGGAGAAAGGTCTCAGTCCAGACTTAATTTGTGGCTGTAATACCAGGGTGTGAGACGTGTGATTTTCCTGCCTCTCAGCAACACTTTACATCTCCTGTTGTAGCCAGAGGCCAAGCTCTGCCTTGGGTCAATGTACCCAGCAGTGGAAGTACAGCCCTTCCTGCCAGGTGGGATGTCTGCCTAGGATATAGCAGTGATATCCCATCCCCCTCCTGATTTAATGGAAAACAGGCCAGTTTGTTAAATTTGCTGGATGTTTGGACCTAAGGAGGTGGTTCACCCAAGTGTGACCTGATCCACTAGCTGGAAATCGTGTTCCCTGTGATATGATCAGGATGTGTTTAACAGAGCACCAGTGCAAACCTTGGGGCACTTGCATAGTGCTTCCTTGAAGGAAGTGTGTTTTGGGGTAGCAAAGAGATTCATACTACACAATCATACAGCAGTACTTGAGTTAAAAATACATTCACATCACTGCATGTCAGGCACATAAAATACTGAAATTAAAATAGCTGTTATCCTTAGCTTCATAGCCACAGTCAGCTGAGGGAAACATGCTCCAGCATCTATGTACACTCAGGAAAGTGATAGAATCCACTGCAAAAGGAGGAAAACTCTCTTCCCAACATGAACACCTGCCACAGGGCATGCCACCACTCATGTTTACTTCTGTGATTGAACAGAAATGACATTCCATTGCTGCTTGAGTCACCATGAGGCATTAAAAATGCCTCGCACAGCACCTGGTACAGCTTTCCATCGCCAGCTTCTTACCCCTAATTTGATACTCCAGAGTTACAAGAGACCTTTGGGTTACACTCCACAGTCAAGTGCTTTGCACAGAAAGACATACCTGGGCTACTTTTGGACAGGCTGTTGTGGGGCAGCTGTCTAACAGGGTACCAACTGCTGGGAAAATTAGCTTTGACAAGGCTCTGTGCTGCTGCTGCCAGGTGAGTTATGGTGTGATAGTCTGGGCCTGAGAAGAGCCCAGAACTGTCACAAGAAAGTGTAGCAAAAGACTCAGGTGAAATAGCTGAGAAAAAGGGAGATCAAATAAAATCTTACCCAGGAGAATGGTTCACTGCACACTGGTGTACTAGGAGAGGAATAACAGTTCACAAAGATTTAACCCAGAAGAAAGCTATCTACAGGAACTACACCCACTATATGAACCTAAATTGCCAAATAATCCACTCTCCCCATGAAATAAAGTACATAACCACAATGCTGCAGTGAAATGGAAAAAAGTAATTTTGCCCAGAGAATATTTTTTTCCTAAAGGCACACAGGGCAAAGCTCAGAGCCCACCACACCCAAAAGTCAGGACAACAGTAAGAAATGAAATGCCAGAAAAATAATGCACTCTTGTAAAAAAACCAAAACAAAACAAAAAACAAAAAAAAACCACCAACCCAATATGCACACATACAAATTGCTTCTCTCCTTCCCTCCCTTCCTTACTTCCTTCTGTTTCTCATCCTAAGTGTATTTCCAGATAGCTGCTTAGCTGTATGGAATTTGTGAAGAGAAATCCAGATCGTGGGCATGTACAGCATCCCTGCTCATCAAAACTAGTTGCAATTCCTTAGGAAGTAGCTCAGCACCCAGCACCCAGCCAGTACTCAGGGTACTGAGATCTTTGAAGAAGTAGTGTAGACCCACATGCTCTGTTCAAATGAAACTCTGGAAAATTGATCTGCTCTCAGCTAGTCCTCTTGCATTGCTTTTTCTTTCTCTTTCAGTTATAGAACACAGTTTAAACATAGGGCTTGGGTTTTTTTGAGGGTTTTGTTTTGTTTTGTTTTGTTGTTGGTGGTTTCTTGGGGTTTTTTTTCCCAGCTAGTCAGGATTTCAAGGCCAGATTGGATGAGGCCTTGAGTAACCTGTACTAGTGGGAGGTGTCCTTGCCTCTGGCAGGGGGTTGGAACTAGATGATCCTTGAGGTCCCTTCCAACCTTACCATTCTATGATTTTCATAGAATCATAGAATCACAGAATGGTAGAGGTTGGAAAGGTACCTTGGAATGGATGGTTTATCATGTCATCCAACTTCTAAAGTAGGCACATCTGAATCAGGTTATACAGAAGCATCTCCAGGCTGTTTTGAAAGTCTCTTCAAACCACAACCTCTCTGGGCAACCTGTTCCAGTGCTCTGTCACTCTCAAATGAAAGAGGTTTCTCCTTAAATTCAAGTGCGTGATGTCTCTTGTCCTGCCACTGACAACCACTGAAAAGAGTCCAGTCCTGTTCTCATGATCTCCATCCTTCCAAATATTTATATGTATTTATAAGATCCCCTCTGAGGCTTCTCTTTCAAGGTTAAAGAGCTCAGGTGTCTCAGCATCTTCTCACAAAAGAGATGCTCCAATCCCCTAATCAGATGGCCTAATACTTCACAGGCTATTATGAGCAATGAAGTTTCTATCAGCTTCAGCAGTAGTGGGTTTGAGACAGCAGCCAATCTTACTAGAAATCCTGTCTTTTGTGCTACAACTTTTTGGTTTGTTTGTTACTGCTTTTCTTCATAATCTGAAATCCAAGTGCTACTACTTTCTCTCTCTATATAATTTTTCCTACAAAGCCACGAGGGTAGAGTGTGTCTGTAGCAATTGCAGTATACTTCAGTGCCTCCTACCACCACACCTATCTGTCTATTTAGTATCATTTTTAATGCTTTAATGTCCTTGATTAAGAAGTTCTTATGAAACCAGGGCAGTAATCTCTTTGTTTTAATAGTAGGCTTCTAAGGAGATTAAAGTCTGTGTAAAGGTACTGGACACAGATGTCCAGATTCTTTTGCTAAGTGCCATCAATGGAGGAAGTTTGTAAGCGGTGATGACACTAAGGCTACTAAGGCTATTAGGATCAGTCTGGATTGCCTGGGTGTTAGGAGGAAGTTCTTTCCAGTGAGGGTGGTGAGGCACTGGCATAGGTTGCCCAGGGAGGTTGTGGCTGCTCCCTCCCTGGAGGTGTTCAAGGCCAGGTTGGAGGAGGCCTTGAGTGAGCTGTGCTAGTGGGAGGTGTCCCTGCCTATGGCAGGGGGTTGGAACTAGATGATCCTTGAGGTCCCTTCCAACCTTACCATGCTATGATTCTACTCTATGATTCTATCAGCATTCATGCCTTAAGAAGGGGCCCCTACTGAATGGGTTGGACAGAAGGGGCCAAGCATTCCTCTGAGTGGGCTGACATGTGGGAAAATGTGCTGGTGTAATATTGCTTAATGCCATTTACCAGGAGGAACGAGGCACAAGGGATCTCATGTCTGTGTTGCACTGAATGCAGCCTTTTCCAAGGTAAGTTTGCTTAACAGGAAAGAGGACACCTAACTGTTGTCTCTAATCAAAACTGAAACTGTTTTGCTTGAGCTTCCATTCCAGCAAAGAGTAGATCTTCCAGAGTAACAGCAGGGCCATTGGAATGAGGCTCTAAAATCTCAAATTGTGCTGCCACATGGCCAGTGTCCCAGCACTGTAAGCTCTGGGTAGAAAAAACCATGAGTCAGCTCCCTCTCTCTCTCCAGCAGCCTGCTTGAGTGCAGTCAGGTCATGTTTTCAAATTTTCATCTGCAAACAGGAGGGATGGAAACTTCTCCTGCAGGAATGAGAGCTGAGGTTTGTGTTCAGTCTCTTCATTCCAAGCTGGGACTCAAATACCAGCTTTACGCTGTGAAATGCTGGATAGATCAGGAGAGCTGGCAGCAACAGAAAGTGGTTTGATGTTGTTTTTCGTGGGGACAGAGTTCAAACTACACCCCAGGATCTGAATGCTTGTGAGTTTGAAATTCAGACTCCCACTTTTGAGGCTCTTTCTACTGTGAAATATATTTTGAAAATAAAACAAACTGTAAGTTAAAAACGTTTTTAAATGGCACAGCACAATGACTGAAGAGACAGTTAAAACCTGCCCAGAAGTTTGCAGAGTGACTTACTAAATGTAAGGTGGATGATCCCCTCTCATACCCCCAAAAGTCACACTGACTAGAAAAAAAACCCACAACAATGGCTTTGCATGCAGAGAACCATAGAATCATAGAATCACAGAATGGTTAAGGTTGGAAGGGACCTCAAGGATCAGCCAGTTCCAACCCCCTGCCATAGGCAGGGACACCTCCCACTAGTACAGCTCACTCAAGGCCTCCTCCAACCTGGTCTTGAACACCTCCAGGGAGGGAGCAGCCACAACCTCCCTGGGCAACCTGTGCCAGTGTCTCACCACCCTCACTGGAAAGAGCTTCCTCGTAACATCCAGTCTAAATCTCCCCTCTGACACTTTAAACCCATTGCCCCTTGCCTTGTCATTACAAGACCTTGTCAATAGTCCCTCCCAAGCCTTCCTGAAATGAGCTGGTTTGGAGATTTGCAAGAAGTATAGCTGTGCAGCTGATCAGAGGCAGATTAAGCCAGATTTTGCATCTTGCAATGACAGGATGAGGGGCAATGGGTTTAAAGTGTCAGAGGGGAGATTTAGACTGGATGTTACGAGGAAGCTCTTTCCAGTGAGGGTGGTGAGACACTGGCACAGGTTGCCCAGGGAGGTTGTGGCTGCTTCCTCCCTGGAGGTGTTGAAGGCCAGGTTGGATGAGGTCTTGAGTGAGCTGTACTAGTGGGAGGTGTTCCTGCCTATGGCAGGGGGTTGGAACTAGCTGATCCTTGAGGTCCCTTCCAACCTTACCATTCTATGATTCTATGATTCTGTTAAGGAGGGAGGTGTCATGCTTTGTCCAATGTCTCTGCTGATGATCTCTGTACTGCTGTTCTTCCTATTCTAAAGGTGCACTTTTAAGGTTGCTTAAATCTCAAAGACCAGTTTTCATAGTTATTTGAAGCAAAACACAGGTTTCAGGTAAGGATCTTCTACAGCCTAGCAACAATTTCTAAGGGAGAAAAGGAGCTGTTCCTTAAGCATCTGTTAACAATTTATAGGGTACGTGGGAAATAACCATCAAAATGCAACCAAGAAACTTACCATGGATGACTTCAACCAGAGGGCCACTTGGTGCTGATCTCCTGTGACCAATAACAAATTTCCTTAATGTTTTTATAAATAATAATGCTGTCTTCTCAAAACAGGAAGTCTTGTACCCAGTACAGAGTAACTTGATAGTGGATTTAAATCTGCTGGAAGAGGAAGTGTTAGTTACTGATCCCAAAAAGGCACAGTTCCTGTGGTACTAGAGATTGCAGCCCATTGAAATATACTAAATGAAATAGGGCATTGACCAAAACCTGCACATTTGGAATTTTAATGGGGACAATTTTCCAAAGCTTAAAGTATTTGCTGGCATAACTGACTGAGCATATGCATTTTAAGGGGAAAGGTGCTAAGAAAAGCTAGGAACTGTTCAAGAATATTGTGCTGCTTTTTCCAAATCTCGTGATTTGATCAACAAAAGGGAGTTATGTGGAACAACAACAAAACTCCTTAGCTAAGCTGAAGCAATAACACACTAAAGAATATAATAAAATCATAAAAAGATATTATTAAGAGAAGGCTTTGAGGGGACCTGAGAGTAGCCTTCCTTAGGCAGGCACACCTCCCACTAGTACAGCTCACTCAAGGCCTCATCCAACCTGGCCTTCAACACCTCCAGGGAGGGAGCAGCCACAACCTCCCCAGACAACCTGTTCCAGTGCCTCATCACCCTCATTGTAAAGAACTTCCTCCTAACATCCAGTCTAAATCTCCCCTCTGCCACTTTAAACCCATTGCCCCTTGTCCTCTCATTGCAAGACCTTGTCAATAGTCCCTCCCCAGCCTTCCTGTAGGCCCCCTTCAGATACTGGAAGGCTACAATCAGGTCTCCTCAAAGCCTTCTCTTCTCCAGGCTGCAGAGCCCCAACTCTCTCAGCCTGTCCTCATAGCAGAGCTGCTCCAGCCCTCTGAGCATCTTTGTGGCCCTCCTCTGGACCTGCTCCAACACTTCCATGTCCTTCCTGTGCTGAGGGCTCCAGAACTGCACACAGTACTCCTTGTGGGGTCTGACAAGAGCAGATTAAAGGGGCAGAATCCCCTCCCTTGCCCTGCTGGCTACAAAACCTTCTATGTTCCAGTTTGCAGCCATTGATCCTTTACTTCTTACTGCTGACCAGCAAAAAATGATTGGCCCTTCCAACCTTACTATTGTATGATTCTATGATTCTATTTCCCTGTGATTAAATTGTCTATCTCTTCTGAAAATAAGCAGCACTGTGGGCAGAACTCTTTAGTGTATAAGGCAAAGCAGCAGTCAAGCCTGTCTTAGTTCTAGATCAGCTAGTGTTACCTAATGAATCCTTCATTCATGAAGATTTCCATACAACATGAAAGGGGACCAGACCAAATCTGTGGTTTAGGTGCAAAGTCTGTGACATCTATTGAATACACCACAACCCCTTCAGCTAGTCAAGACCTTCTGCCTTTGATTTAGGTATAAAAGCTAAAGTGATCCAGAGTTCTCATTCCAGTTCATCAGAACCCACAGATAAGGGGAACGCATGTGGCAGTTTTTGATCTGTTCAAATTCAAAGGTTTGAAAAATCAGCTGAAACGTTTTCTGAGACCTATTTATTGGCTCTGCTACATTTTCAGTATTTTGGGCTTTTTCTTCCCTTCTCCAAATGAATAACCTTCATCATGAAAGAATGCCAGCCCTTGCATTTTTTTCTATGGCCTTCATCTTGATATGCTTGCTATGTGATACAATCACCATTCCTTGAGGAATAACGTGATAGTTTTCAGCACAGTAAAAGGCTATCCTAACTCAGCCAAAATATGGCATTTGGAAAAGTAAGTTGTACATCATTTCTCTAACTGAGTCAGATGTAACCAGAATGCAAATAGCTGAATTTTCCCTGGAAATTTCATAGACAGCTCAGATCAATGTGATTTAAAGGTAAAGATTTGCATTTTCATGACTCAAAGTGGAAAAATGAGCTATAGATCATGAGCTCAACTCGTCTAACATGCAGGACAAAAACAAGACTTGATGTTTTGAGAGGAGCTGCACAAAAAATGAGAAATGCCTGAGTGTAGAGCAGCAGCTCATTCACCAAGAAAAGAATGCAGAGATTCTGGTGACCACTTCTTTCTCAAAGTGCTGATTTAACTCCTGCATTTCACAACTATTGCTTTAAAAGCAAGTGAAAGAGTGACATTTTAAAAAGACTAATTTTCACCTGCCTGGGTTTCTCCATTGAACTCTGTTGACAAATGCCTGCAATGAACTTTAGGAGCAATTTGACATGAAACATTAAACTTAAATATCTTGAAAAAACAAACTATTAGGTTTTTACACATTTCCTTTCTTGCTCTTTTTCCTTACTTTCCCATTTAGATCTGTGGCTATTAGAAGATTCTGAAAAGCTCCAGGGCTCAGGCCTTTAGTCCAGATTCCCACTGATGATGGAGGGCTCAAATGAAGACTACCAGCAGCTTTGCCTTCTCACAGAGGGTGAGTTTCAGCAAAAGCAAGGGGAACATGACTTCTCTGGAGTTTGTCAATAAACCTCTAGGTGAAACTGAAGAATTAGGTTTACACTTCAGGTCAAATCTGCTGAGAACTGCCTGTGAATGCCAGTACATTGGAGAAATGTATTCAAGAACATTTCATGTTTGTGAAAATATTACCCTGTTACAACTGCCAAGGTCACTGAGACCTAGAGTGATCTTCTGGTCACAAAAGTTAAAGATGCCTTGCAGCTACTATAATTAAGTTATGAGTACTAGGAGAATAGGGGAAGCAGTTTTCCCACAAATTATTTATTTGAATTTATAAGTGACTTTAGAAATCACTGTGCTCAGAAATCCTCTGAGTTCTGGGTGTTGTTTTTTTCCTTGAAATCATTCAGACGTTGAAGCTGGATGCAAGTGCTCTGGGCCTTCCAAATTTCCACAACCCTTCACTTCAGCCCAGCAAAAGAACAGAGCTGACATGTCTCAGGCTTGCATCAAACATCCAATGTCTGCAACTTTCCATTTGCATCTCATGGGTAGAATCCACACTATTGCCTCAGTGAACTAACAGACAGAACAAGAACTTTATTTAAAATTGCTACCTGTGCTTGTTTGTGAATGAACCATCAAAATAAAGGAATTGTGATATTTGGATAAACCACTTTGGTAATTGATAGCTGCTTGTCTTTGTATCAGTGGGTGTCTTAAGGGAGAAGCTTTACAATTATAGAATCATAGAATGGTAAGGTTGGAAGGGACCTCAAGGATCATCTAGTTCCAACCCCCTGACATAGGCAGGGACACCTCCCACTAGCACAGCTCACTTAAGGCCTCCTCCAACCTGGCCTTCAACACCTCCAGGGAGGGAGCAGCCACAAACTCCCCAGGCAACCTGTTCCAGTGCCTCACCACCCTCACTGCAAACAACTTCCTCCTGACATCCAGTCTAAATCTCCCCTCTGACACTTTAAACCCATTGCCCCTTGTCCTGTCATTACAAGACCTTGTAAATAGTCCCTCCCCAGCCTTCCTGTAGGCCCCCTTCAGATAATGCAAGGCTACTATCAGGTCCCCTCGAAGCCTTCTCTTCTCCAGGCTGCAGAGCCCCAACTCTCTCAACCTGTCCTCACAGCAGAGCCGCTCCAGCCCTCTGATCATCTTTGTGGCCCTCCTCTGGACCCGCTCCAACACATCGATGTCCTTCCTGTGCTGGGGGCTCCAGAACTGCACACAGTACTCCAGATGGGGTCTGATGAGAGCAGATTAAAGGGGCAAAATCCCCTCCCTTGCCCTGCATTAAGCATGACTATTCTCAACTTGAATGACCCTTTCCCCTACACTGAGCTGCCCATTTAGCACCCTTAATAAATACAGGGATAATTTAAACCATGTGGCCGAAAATTGAAAACATGGGTTTTTGAACTATGTATTTTCTTTCTTACATTGGAACTCCTCCCTGGAGATAGACTCATGTTCCATGATCTTGTAAAAGACAAATCTGTGTATCTTTTTTATTAAGTGTTTCGTGATATATATTTTTTTTCAACTCCATTGCAGTGGATGTGTCTGAAAGATGTATTCCGTTGACAGTACACAATACCCTCAAAGACTCTTGATCCATTTATCAACTCAAACTAATAAAAGGAGGATAATATTTCTATGAAAAAAAATGAGGTTTAAAAGCAACTTGACAGCTTGGTAGAATACATCAGTTAAGTGTACAGAGAAATTGGAGGGAAAATGGGGATCTTACTTTCTTTGCTAGCATTACAATTAATAAAAAAATATTTAATCTGTCCTTGAAGAGGGCAAAAATAGACTTCATTCCCAGCTTGCATACCTTGTGGTTTGAGCTGAAGAATGTTACACTCAAGTCTATATTCAACTACTGGTTTAAATTATAGCCTTTAGAAAATAATCTACCATTCACTTTAATTATTATCAACAGTCATGGAGTCAGTCAGAAAAAAACCCACACAACCCAACATGCTAATGTGAAATTCAAAAATCTCATCCATTTTTTTTTTCCCATAAGAAACATCAAAGAGTCTCATCTTTTGGCAGCCTTGGTACCCTGTAACCTTAAGTTTCTTTCATGTTGATCCAAGGAAGGTTCACAAACGGTTTTCTCCAGTTGGTAGCCCATGAGACACATATGGCCTCATCATTTCATCTGTGGTCAGAAGAGACATGAAGTGCTCTGCTAGTCTATTTTACCACAAACACTCTTTAGTACCTTCTTCCCCGGAGACAAAATCCTTGGGTTCCTCTTTCCTACCACTGCTTTGTCATTTATTCCCATGGAAAACACAGTGGCCAAGGTCCCTCTCCAGCACTGGGCCAGAGAAGACACCTTTCATGATTCAATCTCAGGTCCTACTAGGTTTCTCAGACAGGCTTTTTCTTACTTAAACTGGCAATGCCAATGCAACAGATCCTGCCTACTGACTGATGGAATGTTTTTGCCCTCAGCTGAAAGGTCCAGGTGTTACTGAAAACAGGGTGGAGGCAAACCCCAAAACAATGGAGGGCATCTTGCTCCACAGGTTTCATGTGTAAGGACTCATGCAGCTGAAATGGTTCAACATTACATAGCCAGAGCAAATCTGGTCTCTGAAGAGTTCAGTGAGCAGGTCTGAAAATATCCAACTGAGTGTGTGTATTGTGTTTGTCTGCTAGGCTGGTGCCAGGGATCATTTGTATTAGTTAGAAACTTGTCTTCATATTGTCAGCCTGGAATCTGTGCACAACCCTTGGATCAACAATGTGTTTCTTCTACTGATGGTTTACTGGAATAAACTGAGTAATATTAGGGCACAGTATACCAAGGGCTTATGGTGAGCTATTAGGTTTTGGCTCATAATGTAAAGCAATTGCATAGACAACATCTTGTGAACTATATTCCCCTTAAACAGCAGTGTTAATTCCTGGTATTTTCGTTCTATTACACTACCAGCAGCTCTATAAAACTCCACAATGAAACCAAAAACTGCAGCATCTTCTGACAAAACATAGCCAAGTGATAGTAATTAGCCAAGCTGAGACTATTTTCAACTGTTCTTCTATCTTCTCACAATGCACTGAACACATTGAGCCTGCATGGTTGTGTCAACACTGTGGGCCCTATTCATCTGTCATTGAAAGACTTTCCCACAGTGACAGAACAAGAGGACACAGTCTCAAACAGTGCGAGGGCAGGTTTAGGCTGGATGTTAGGAAGAAGTTCTTCACAGAAAGAGAGATTGCCCATTGGAATGGGCTGCCCAGGAAGGTCATGGAGTCACCATCCCTGGAGGTGTTTAAAAGGAGACTGCACAGGGCACATAGTGCCTTGGTTTAGTTAATCAGAAGCTGTGAGGTGATGATCTTAAAGGTCTTTTCCAACCTGTTTAATTCTGTGATTCCTTTTATTTCTTTACATCTTCTCTTTCATGAGGGTGTAGGATGAGAAAGGAGAATCCTGTTCCTTCGGATCTTAAGAGTTTTTGCTGTATCTGATGCACCCAATTTCTCTCTGCAATGCCCAGAGGCTCTGTGGATTGACACAAATTAATGTCCTGCTCACCCTTAAGAAGCTAGCAATTGCAAAGTCCAATGGAAGTGTTGGAGCAGGTCCAGAGGAGGGCCACAAAGATGATCAGAGGGTTGGAGCAGCTTTCCTATGAGGACAGTCTGAGAGAGTTGGGGCTCTTCAGCCTGGAGAAGAGGAGGCTTTGAGGAGATCTTAGAGTAGCCTTCCAGTATCTGCAGGGGGCCTACAAGAAGGCTGGGGAGGGCCTGTTTAAAAGGTCTTGCAATGACAGGACAAGTGGTAATGGGTTTAAAGTGGCAGAGGGAAGATTTAGACTGGATGTCAGGAGGAAGTTCTTTGCAGTGAGGGTGGTGAGGCACTGGAACAGGTTGCCCAGGGAGGTTGTGGCTCTCCCTCCCTGGAGGTGTTCAAGGCCAGGTTGGAGGAGACCTTGAGTGAACTGTACTAGCGGGAGGTGTNTGAGTGAACTGTACTAGTGGGAGGTGTCCCTGCCTCTGGCAGGGGTTTGGAACTAGATGATCCTTGAGGTCACTTCCAACCTTACCATTCTATGATTCTATATTGGTTGTCTGGGTCACTGCATAGTACAACAGGCTCAGTGTGGTAGCTGCTATTTAGTTCATTACCAGCTATCTCTGTTTGCTTTTTATAAGTGGTGATTAGGTTGGGGATTAATTGGCTGAGGCAGGAATTATAAAACTAGAATTATTTTTATTTTTCCAAAGATCCCTGCCCCCAAACTATATACAGAACTATTTAAGGTTTATTTACAGGTTCTTGTCACTGGTCTCCAGGTGGACATTGTGCCCTTGATCACCACTCTCTGGGTTCGACCATCCAGCCAATTCCTTATCCAGCAGTGCTCCACCCATCAAGTCCATGTTTTTCCAGTTTGGTGACCAGGATGTCATGTGGGACAGAGTCAAATGCCTTACTCAGGTCCAGGTAGATGCCATCAGTTACCCTTCCCTTGTCCACTGTCGCTGTGACTTCATCATAAAAAACCACTAAATTTGTCAGGCAAGATCTGCCCTTGGTGCAACCATTGCTGGTTGCCACCAATCACCTCTGCTTTGTTTTCCATTTGCCTTAGCAGAGCTTTCAGCTTTTTTTTCTTTTTTTTCCAATGTGAGTTGTGTGTAGAATATGGGTATTTATATTTCTTTGTCCCTTCCCCAAATTGCTCCATAAGATTTGTGTAAATAATTCCCAAATGGGTATCTGAACCTTTGGTAAATTGTAAATAGTTGACTGTTTTGGGGTTTGTGTTTGTTTGGTGCGGGAATTAGCGTTAATAAAGGTGGATATTTTCCCATCTCCACATATTAAATTTGAATATTCATGACACTGGGTGCTGGTGGTAGCTCTCTCTCTCAAATGGACCTAAAGACTTGCTGAACTTGCAAATTTCTGGGGAGGTGGAATGAACTGTGCAAGAGTGGGACTGCACAGAACAGTGCAGAAGCAGGAACTGTCCAAAAGTGGGAACTCCATGCTTTTTTATTCACTCTATTTATAATTTCTCCAGACAATGTATCTACTTGCTATACATAGTGGGTGCGAAGAATCCAGCCAATCCAAGCCAATTCCAGTGTGGGTTTTCCCATGAGTCCAGTTCTGAGCCCTACTGTGCTGTGTCCAGTTCTGAGCCACTCAATTTAAAAAAGTTGCTGAGGTACTTGAACATGTCCAGAGATGGGTAACAAGGCTGGTGAGGGAGATGGAGCACAGCACTATGAGGAGTGGCTGAGGGAGCTGGGATTGTACAGCCTGGAGAAGAGGAGGCTCAGGGGAGACTTCATTGCTGTCTACAACTACCTGAAAGGAGGTTGTAGCCAGGTGGGGGTTGATGTCTTCTCCCAGGCACCCAGTGACAGAACAAGAGGACACAGTCTCAAGCTGTGCCAGGGGAAGTTTAGATTCGAGGTGAGGAGAAAGTTCTTGACAGAGAGTCATTGGCTACTGGAACGGGCTGCCTGGGGAGGTGGTAGAGTCACCATCCCTGGAGGTGTTTAAAAGGAGGCTGGATGAGATCCTAGAGATCTCTTCCAACCTGGTTAATTCTGTGCTTCGGTGATTTTGTCATTCTGAGTCAGTACACTTGCTGTTCCCCCGTCAAGCCTGTGGGGGTGGGGAGGGGAAGCAGTTTTTCATGCCTTCTTCCCCCATTCAAACCTCTGGAGATGGATCAGGGGGGAAGAAGGGATCATGATTATGCATTCACATACAATAGTTTTGAGACTGTCCTTTGCTTTGTGCATTGTCCTGCAGTCCCAATCCCAACACCAGTAAACTACCTCTTTCCTCAAGAAGACAAGCAGAAGAGGTAGATGAGGTAGTTTAGTCTTGCAGACCTTTGCTGCATACTCCCACGTCTCTAACAGAGCATGGCTGCATGTAGTTTGCTGACAAGTGGTATCTCTGCTCGTGTCAGAATTACATCACCTCAATGGTATCAGGAAATTTTTGGTATGATAGCAAAGGACAGGAAGGTTGCATTGCCTCTGTCAGAAAGGCTGCCAAATGTAAAAAAAAAAAAAAAAAAAAAAAAAAAAAAANAAGAAAAAAAAAAAAAAAAAAAAAAAAAAAAAGTGATGTTGAATACTTTTAAGCTTCATGTAAGATATAGATCAACCTAGACATGGTTCAGTGCTTTGCTGAATGGGTCCTATTTGAGTTTCTCAAATGGCAGGTTTTCTGCGGGTGCTTTCTCTTGGCCTTGTCTCTGAATTTGTCTTCCTTTTGCTTCAGGGCTGCTTATATAGAATCATACAATGGTAAGGTTGGAAGGGACCTCAGGGATCATCCAGTTCCAACCCCTTGCCATAGGCAGGGACACCTCCCACTAGTACAGCTCACTCAAGGCCTCCTCCAACCTGGCCTTCAACACCTCCAGGGAGGGAGCAGACACAACCTCCCTGGGCAACCTGTGCCAGTGTCTCACCACCCTCACTGCAAAGAACTTCCTCCTAACATCCAGTCTAAATCTCCCCTCTGTCACTTTAAACCCATTGCCCCTTGTCCTGGCATTTTAAGACCCTGTCGATAGCCCGTTCTCAGCCTTCACATACTGCAAGGCTACTCCAAGGTCTCCTCGAAGCCTTCTCTTCTCCAGGCTGAAGAGCCCCAACTCTTGTAGGCTGTCCTCATAGCAGAGCTGCTCCATCCTCGTGGCCCTCCTTTGGACCGGCTCCAACACTTTCATGTCCTTCCTGTGCTGAGGGTTCCAGAACTGCACACAGTACTCCAGGTGGGGTCTGACAAGAGCAGAGTAAAGGGGCAGAATCCCCTCCCTTGC
>VWZE01015966.1:42235-53589 GCA_013396675.1 Eubucco bourcierii
TTCCATGTCCTTCTTGTGCTGAGGGCTCCAGAACTGCACACAGGACTCCAGGTGGGGTCTGACAAGAGCAGAGTAAAGGGGCAGAATCCCCTCCCTTGCCCTGCTGCCCACACTGCTCTTGATGCAGCCTAGGACTCGGTTGCTGTCTGGGCTTCATGTGCACACTGCAGGCTCATGTTGAGCTTTTCATCAACCCAGACTCCAAGGTCCTTTTCCTCAGGGCTGCTCTCCAGCCATTCACCACCCAGCCTGGATTTGTGCTTGGGATTGTGCCTACCCAGGTGCAGGACCTTACACTTGGCCTTATTGAATGTCATGAGGTTGGCCTGGGCCCACCTCTCCAGCCTGTGCTGGTCCCTCTGGATGGATCCCTGCCCTCTAGCAAGTCGACTGTGCCACACGGCTTGGTGCCATCTGCAAACTTGCTGAGGGTGCACTGATTCCTCTGTCCATGTCACTGACAAAGATGTTAAACAGGTAAGGTTGGAAGGGACCTCAGGGATCATCTAGACCTTGTCAATAGTCCCTCCCCAGCCTTCCTGTAGGCCCCCTTCAGATACTGGAAGGCTGCTGTAAGGTCTCCTCAAAGCCTTCTTTTCTCAAGGCTGAAGACTCCAACTCTCTCAGCCTGTCCTCATAGCAGAGGTGCTCCAGCCCTCTGGTCATCTTGGTGGCCCTCCTCTGGACCCACTCCAGCAGTTCAATGTCCTTGTGTTGGGGGCTCCAGAGCTATAAGCAGCTACATGTAAGTAGCTGCTATGAGCAGTTTTTGTGCCGACATTGGTAGCAGAATTAATCTAATTTTTTTAGTGGGACTTGCTTGGGCCCTCGTGGTGGGTTAGGAACTTTTCCCCCCCACACTACTAAAATTTACCAGACTAGCTCAGATGACTCAGATGAAGTCATATTTACAGCAAAGCAAAATTCACAAGCACATATACATAATATATTTACAAGTATTTACAATTATATACAAATTAGAAATAATACAGAAATCCAGACTCCTACCCAGACAAAGGAAACTGCCCAGAAGGGGCTCAAAGCTTCCCTCTACTTTCCCAGACAGACAAACAAAGGCACAGGAAGGACATGGAAGTGTTGGAGCGGGTCCAGGGGAGGCCACAAAGCTGATCAGAGGGCTGGAGCAGCTCTGCTATGAGGACAGGCTACAAGAGTTGGGGCTTTGCAGCCTGGAGAAGGCTTCCAGGAGACCTTAGAGTAGCCTTCCAGTGCCTGAAGGGGGCCTACAGGAAGCCTGGACAGGGACTATTGACAAGAACTTGTAATGACAGGACAAGGGGCAATGGGTTTAAACCGGCAGAGGGGAGATTTAGACTGGATGTTAGGAGAAAGTTCTTTTCATTGAGGGTGGTGAGGCACTGGAACAGGTTGTCCGGGGAGGTTGTGGCTGCTCCCTCCCTGGAGGTGTTGAAGGCCAGGTCGGAGGAGGCCTTGAATGAACTATACTAGTGGGAGGTGTCCCTGCCTATGGCAGGGGGTTGAAACTAGATGATCTTTGAGATCCCTTCCAACCTTACCATTTTATGATTCTATGATTCTACAAAACAACCAGCAATGCTTACATTGTTTTCTATTAGCCAAGATTAGTAGAAAATATATTAGAGCAGAGTGAGGAGGAAGCAAATAAATCCAGCATCCCAGATCAGTGGGACAATTTGTTGACATTTTGGCCTTTTATCTCTCTCAACAAACCAATGAATGATACAGACTTCATCATTATCTCCTTTTCACAACCAATGATCTAAGTTCTCTCATTAAAATACTACAATTAGCCTCAAACTACCACAGCCCTTAACTGTGAGTTGGTCTAAAATATCCAGTTATCTCATTCATACAGCCCTTCTAGTCCTGTATTGCACTGTCTGCGCTGCTGTGATGTCACAGAAATGGTTTTAAGGCAGGTGAAGTGTATCTTGACTCTAAGACTGTCTGATGACAGTCTAGACCTGAATCAATACTTGCACAGTAGTCAGGATCAAAGTGCAAGTTGCTCAAGGTAATTTTACTTTGGTTCAGGTAACACAGTCAAAGTGTAGCAGCAGGAACTGCTATCTGAATACTTCAAGTCCCTGAAGGGTTACTAAATTTGATGTTACCACCTCTCCTCCTCCTGCTATTACCCAGACTGCTTAGGGCATATGTACTTGTTTGGGAGTCACCCCACCTGGGATAACTCTTATTTCGTTCAGCCTCAGCTTTTGAACCCAGAGTCAGGAATTACTTCACTATAAGGCACTATTCTGCTGTGCATTGTGATCTTTATGCCCGTAAACCTCCAGGCATGGCACCTTTTTTTCCTTCCTGTTGCATCCAATCCCTCTCAAAATGCTCTTCTGCAGTTATCTTAACAGCCCTGGGAGGAGAATGTTCTCAGCATGGAAGTACCTGTCAGTGACCTGTTTGAAATGTCCCTTCAGGACTCAGCCCTGGGAAGAAACATAGTTTTGGAAAATACTAAAGGATTTTGAGCTCCCACTCCTTGTACAACCCCACAAACCAAAGCACCTTGGCACTGAGCTGTGAGATGTACAGGCTTCTTCCTGCCCTCTGACTCAGCTGCTCTTTTTCAGCTTTAATCCTGCAGTCCCTCAGAGCTGGTAGCATTTCTTGTGGGGTTGCCTTTTCCAGCTCTTCATATAAAGATACCAAAGAGAAAACAACTCCCTCCAAGGCCATCTGAGGCCTTGGATCCCCTTGAGAGCCCAGTGAGCCACAGTGGGATCAAGTCAGTGGATGCCCAAACCGCACCTCTCCCCTGGGCTGCCTTTGTTCAGGCTGTGCTGACTGTGGGCACTGAGGTGGTGGGCAGCTTGCCACTCTCCAGATGGACTTGCTGTTTCTCATTTTCTTTTTTCTTTTTCTTTTTAATTTCTTTTTATTATTTATGTTCCTTGCTGCAGGCTAAATCATGGTCTTACGGACGCTGGTGCAAAACTCTCACCTGTGTCTTGCAGACCCGAATTTGGCCAGTGAATGTGTTGTGGCACAATATTTGTATTGAGGCAGCTACTTGAAAACTTGAATTGTCTCCCATAATCTTGGCTGCAGTAGCAGCTGAACTAATGCCAAATCCCCTGAATGCTGACTAAATTATCCATACTCTCAACACTGTGCTGAAGCACCCAGATACACGTTTTTCCCTTGGAGTTTGTATGCAGCTCGATGTGTTAAGGTCAAGATCCATGCTCCAAAGAGAAGCAGATGGTCTCCTGAGTGATGTGTTTTCATTCACTGAGCATGAATATGAAAAAGCATTCTTGTTTTCCAAGTATATGAAAGTCAGTAATGTAGAACAGTCTCAGGGAATCTTCACATGTGAATAAACACGTGTTGCAAGAATTTATATTGGTCTTTGCACTCAGTATGGATTCCTAAGATTATATGATACCCAAACACTATATATCATTGTTTTTATTAACTTGGTTCAAATGTCAGTCATGTCAAAAGGCTGTTTCAATCTGTGTAGATTTATAATAGTTCTGACTTTCATCATGAACTAAACTAAAGCAATCCTGGAGTTGGTAAATATTCACTTTGCAGAAACCTCTATGTATTACAGACACCAAACACATCAGAGATATTCTAAAGCATTTACGATGTAGCAAAGCTGTCTTGCTGAGGGAATATAATGAAGACAATTGCTGGAAACTTTCTATGACATATCATGGAGTTTTAAAGTCTGATCTGGCTCTCACAGCCACCATCCCTTCTCTGTACCACCTTTGCCATTAGGCAGTTCAAAGGTCTGCACCCTTCATGAACTTTCTTCTCCCATCCCCCAGTCATGGAGGGTGTGATGGTTTGGGAGTTCCCTGCCTCCCCACACTTTGTAGAATCACCCAGACTAGACTCAGACGGCTGGAAGTTAAGGACTGAAGCTCTATTTACAGCTCAGCACAATGTACAGGCAGATATATACACTATAGACAGGAATAGGTACAGAAATACACAAGTTAAAGGTAATACAGAAACACAACTCCCCTCCCAGAAATCAGAGACCCCAGGAGGGGCTCCCAACCACCCTTCCACCTTCTCCCCACCCCTATACCTTACCCCAAGGTTTGGCTTACGCACAAGATGAATTTGGAGGATTGGTCAGGGGGGTTAGAAGGAAAGTGGTTAGTGAGGTTACTTGACAGAGAGGAGGAGTCCAGAAGCTAGACCACCGAAGAGTGTCTGCAAGCCCGAGAGACTGTGTTATCTATGTTTTGAGTTCTTATTCTTATCCATCTCAGCAAGCCTATGAGTGAAGTACATCATTGTTTTCCTTTCACAGCCTATAATATAATTTTTTCTATTAAAATATTCCAACTAGCCTCAAACCAGCACAGAGGGAAAGGGGAATCAGTGGGACACCTCATTACACCTGCCCCATGGTGAGATCCTGACACACCATTTGGTCCTACCATAGGCAGAGTCAACTCGATGGTTTCCCTGAGCCCACACCAAACAGAGAGGTCAGTATCTGTTCCCTCTTCACAAAACAGCTCTGTTTGAGAGGGTAGGGAGGAACATTCAAATATTTTTAATAGCATACATCTTCAGAGTGGCTCCTTCAAGTCTTTTTGGGCCAGTGGAAAGACACCCATAGATTTCAGGGAGATTTGGATTAGACTTTAAAATTGCTTGTATGTCTAAGAGGGAAACAAAGCAAAAAATCAGGGGAAAGGATCTTAAGCATTTTTTTTCTCCCTAATTGTTCACCTGTATCAGCTGTTGGAAAACATCTTACCAAACATCCTCTCTCATCATGCTCACTACAGAAATTTCCTGAGCTCATCCAGCCAACCAAAACATGAATTTCTACTAAGACACACACAACCCCCCCACCTTTCTCGCCAGCTCAAGTAACATTAAACATTTTACTCAAACACAGAAAAACATGAAGATTCAGAACTGAGGCTGCTGCTTCTCTAAGAGCTCTGTGTATTTTTAATGATTCTGGCTAAAGATGTGAGGTAAGGAAGAAGTGGAAGTGAGAGCAGCGAATTCCATGTTGAAAGAGTCATATGCAGGTTTTTAACAGCATTTTTAAGAGTACCTGAAGAACTGGCAATTGCATCCATTTTGTGCACAGAGAACTGCATAGTTGTGCAACCTCTTTGTGCACAACAAAGGAGTAACTGCAAGTGCTGTGTAAAATGTCATAGAATCATAGAATGGTAAGGTTGAAAGGGACCTCAAGGACCAGTTAGTTCCAACCCCCTGACATAGGCAGGGATACCTCCCACTACTACAGCTCACTCAAGGTCTCATCCAACCTGGCCTTGAACACCTCCAGGGAAGGAGCATCCACAACCTCCCTGGGCAACCCGTTCCAGTGCCTCACCACCCTCACTGGAAAGAACTTCCTCCTAACATCCAGTCTAAATCTCTCCTCTACCAGTTTAAACCCATTGCCATCATCCTGTCATTGCAAGACCTTGTCAATAGTCCCTCCCCAGCCTTCCTGTAGGCCCCCTTCAGATACTGGAAGGCTACTATTAGGTCTCCTCAAAGCCTTCTCTTGTCCAGGCTGAAGAGCTCCAACTCTTGTAGCCTGTCCTCATAGCAGAGCTGCTGCAGCTCTCTGATCATCTTTGTGGCCCTCCTCTGGACCTGTTCCAACACTTCCATGTCCTTGCTGTGCTGGGGGCTCCAGAACTGCACACAGTACTCCAGATGGGGTCCGATGAGAGCAAAGGGGCAGAGTCCCCTCCCTCGCCCTGTTGGCCACACTGCTCTTGATGCAGCCCCAACATCCAGTCTAAATCTCCCCTCTGCCAGTTTAAACCCATTGCCCCTCATCCTGTCGTTACAAGACCTTGTCAATAGTCCCTCCCCAGCCTTCCTGTAGGCCCCCTTCAGATACTGGAAGGCTACTATATGGTCTCTTTTATAAGGAATCTTTTGACCTTATCCAGGTTTCACTGGATAGAACCATAAACCAGCAACAATCTGCAGGCCATTAGCAGTTCTGAGTCAGCCAGAAGGTTAAGGTGGGAGGGGTAAAAGCCAGGGCAGCTGACCTGAGCTCTCTGTTCATTTACGCACTTGCCAAATGCAAATAGACATTGCCTGCAAGTTCCACAAAAGGGCCGTGTGGGAGCCTCTGTTGAAAATGAAAATGTTGAAAAAAGGGCTTTCATGGTCTTTAGATGTTTCCTCAGTTTGTTCTTTTGTTTTTTGGGTTTTTTTTGCTTACTTTCACCACCACCCCATCATCTAAGCCATGTAGCATGGGTAAAAGTAACCCTCTGACAGCCTGAGGCACCCCCATAATCAACAGTTCATTGGTTCTTAAGAGCATTCAAGCCCAGAAATGAATGTTTCAAGAAACTTTATCTGGGAGCTGACTGACTGATGGATGGAGCAAACCACAATGGCTGTGCCACACTCAGGCTCTTGAGTGTGAGCAGAATGTCTTGTGCCTCCCTTGAAAAGTCTTGGAGCACAGTCGTTCCTTTATGAATTTTGATAACTGGGTTGCACATCATGCATTTTAAATTCCCCAAGACACTAACCCCCTGATTGTCTGCAACTTTTTTAATGTGGATTCTTTTTCTGAGTGAGATAAATGTTTGTAGTTGCCAGCATACGCTAACATCATGGGCTGAAAATTGACGTTAAAACATTGTTTTGCCTTGAAATAAAAGGAAAAAGCTTTTTTATATCACAAATTGATCTTTTGTTTGTTTGTTGTTTTAGTTTTTTTTTTTTTAGATTATTGTTAGAGCTGTATTCTAAGCCTGCTTTTAACCTCTTTTGAATTAAAGCTTACTTGTTTCTTAAGAAAATAAGTTCCCAGAGGCTTTGTTTGCCCAGTATAAGCATTGTAATAGAGGCCACAATATATGGGATTAACAGAGAGATCTCACTGGGCTTGTTTGTTGTTTCTTTGGTTTGTTTGGTTGTTTTTTTGTTTTTTGATTGTGCTGTGTTTTGGTTTTGGGTTGGTTTTTTTTTTTTTTTTTTTTGGGGGGGTGGGGAATGTTATTTGGTTGGTTGGTTTGTATTTTAGTTCTGACAGATGTGTTAATTTGATGAAAACATTTTTGCCAGGTAAAACTTATTTTAACTCGTTCCTAACTAAATGACCTTAGCCCAGTGATTGTGGCAGCAGCTTGACTCACCAGACCACTGAATATGCCTCCCAGGC
This sequence comes from Eubucco bourcierii, assembly GCA_013396675.1. Taxonomy (NCBI): domain Eukaryota; kingdom Metazoa; phylum Chordata; class Aves; order Piciformes; family Ramphastidae; genus Eubucco; species Eubucco bourcierii. The sequence continues at coordinate 49,395 of VWZE01015966.1, forward strand.
TTGTGGTGCCCCAGTGCAGATCCTCAGAGCCTCTAGCAGCAACACCACCTCCCTGTATCACAAAGAGAGTAAGCTGCATGTAAAAGGGTAAAACCCTCAGAAGCCAATATGGTGAAAAAGACAGTACATTGTGAAAGACTCTAGAGTTGTGTTTCAGGTCCTTCCTGCGGAATTTTCTTGCCCCAAAGCTAAGTCCTAAGAGGTAATTTTGAGATATAGAAACTGTGGTTTGAGTGTACCTAGGGAAGTGGGCTGGAATGTAGCCATATGACCCTACAGGCTGGTCAATCCATGTATCATGGCAGAAAGTTCTAGCTTCTCAAGCAACTCTATTATTTAATCTTCTTCTGCACTGTGTTTATAAACCTCTGAGGAGCCATTTTGATGTTCACTCAATTCAGTACAATTCAATCACATATGTCTAAAAGAACAGTGTGACAGACTACACACATATTCAGACACTTTATAGAGCTTAAAATTGATTACAGGTCTCTCTCTGCTTCTGTGTTGCCAGTGGTTCTTCTACAGCCACACAAAGTTACTGCTCAGCTTGTGATCTACTGTGGCCTCTAGAGGGTTTTCTGCACCAATTCTGCGTCCTTCAGTATATAGGTAGTTAGGTAGTTATTCCCCATGAGGTGCAGAATCTATACAGTTGCCTCTAGAGTAGCATGCTTTTCTGTTAGACCTTAGAAATACTGCCTTGCCAAGACCATTTTGAATTCTAATCCTGTCCTCCAAACTCCTGACAATCCCTCCCTGCTGGCTGCCATCTGTATATCTTCTCTGTTCCATCATCTGGGGCATGAATTATAATACCAAACACAAGTAAACCTGGGAGAGGCTGTGCTGCACCTAGCCCATATGTCCTTCCACTTTGACTGACAATACAATATTCCCTCCATACAGCCTTCCTGGCTGACCATGTCTACCTCTGGGTTGTGCCTCCCAAAGACGACTTCAGTGACCATTTCCCTCATCAGAGACAAAAGGAACACTAGAGCTAAAGGCTGTAATTCAACTCCTTTTGTCTCTTCATGCTTGTGTTTACTGTTACTAAATCATTATTCATCACAATAACAAATTCAGAGAGCAATAATTTGAAAGGTGCATTATTTGTTTGGAGGTAGACATGACACTTGCCCTTTCTTTGTCTCCTGCCATGGCCAAGACAATCTTTTTCTGCAGGCGGTGCAGAAGAGCACATCACACTAACATCAATGAAAATATAGGAATACAAAATGTCCAGATGTACTCGAAATCTTTAAATACATTTTGGGGGAGCTTTGCTTCTTTATTCTTTTTTTTGCATATTCTCTTGGGATTTGTGTTTCTGACACCTCTTAATATTTTCTGTTGTTGCTTCTCTCCCCTGCTGCCCCATGGCTGTTCTCCTGAGCTCTGCTCCCAGAGGCTGATCTAGCAGGTAGCCCCTTCCCCTTAGTAACATCATGTCTTCAGTGCTGAAGGTTTCTGCCCCTTCTCAAAAAGTGCTACCAAACTATACTTCGTGGTCTGAAGGTTCAAATTAGCTCTGTGCTATGACAGCAATTCTTCAATTTTTTTCCTTCCTATCACTCCCTAAAATCCCTCCTCACACTGAGCTCCTACAGTCTCAACTTTTGGGCAAATGAGAGCATTTTACGATATGGTTTTCAGGATCCCTTGTGCCTTCCTGGCCTCAGGGTAGAGCTGGGAAGCAAACAGCCCTCCCATTAGTGATGGCAGCAATGAGGGGCTGAATGCCGGGCTCGATAACTCTTCATCTGCTGGGGGAAGCTTGAATTCTGGGCTTGTAAAATTTCCCTGTCATTATGAAGTCACTGCAGCAGCTCGAATCTAAAACCTACCCAAGCAGATTAGGAATGTGTCAGATGTCAAACCCCTCAAAAGTCCTAATACCTTACTGCCCTTTTATGTGGTTTAAGTCCTGCATTTGTTTTGGAGCCAACAGACAGTGCCAGGAAAGAAGACGAAGCAACATTTCCCAGCCCTCCCTTTGTAAACCATCATTGCACAGTGGGAAACAGGAGAATTTACTTTAACTAGAGCCAAGTCAGTGGTTTAATCTTTGTAAACATGTCTTAAGTGCTCTACCTCTTATCTTTATGCCACGGCTTTTTTACCAAAAAGAATGGATAAAAAGCTCTTCCGCCAGAAATATCACAGTAGTGACACAACAGTCAGTCATCAATCACTCTTCTGTGGAGCTCTGCATGTATGTCAGTGAGTCTGTGTGTTTTTGTGCTCCGATGTTGAATCAGCTACTGGTGGCCCACAGTGCAAACAGAGGCTGCTCCTGCAAATGCCAGCACACTTTAAACAAGAAGAAAAAAAAAGAGAGAGAGAGAGAGAGAGAAAGGAAAAGTAGCAAAAAGGAAAAAAACCCATGTTTAACAACATCTGGATTATTTTGGATTGCCTGGTAAAGTCTTTCAAGGAAGGAAAGGTCTTGTGGACACTGAGGATGCTGCAAGCTAAGCTCATGTGTATGTGTGGGCACACACAAATCAGATAAATGCTTTAAAATACTTTTAAAAGATAATATACTTTAAAAAATACTTTTAAAAGATAATATACTTTTAAAAATACTTTTAAAAGATAATATACTTTTAAAAGATGAAATCATGATGCCAGCTCTGTTTGCTGCCTTATCGAGTCTCTATGGATGCTGATAGCTTGCTAAAAGCAGCTGTGAGAAATGGTAGTTCGAAGGTTCAACTTTTCATCTGACACTTCTGGAAAACTATTTCCTTCTTATTACACACAGATAAATATTTCTATGTAATTTTCACAGGGAAAGATGGCCCCTTACATCACACATCATTCTTCGGCAAAGAATATCATATAGAATATGAGGAAATGTGAGGCACAAAATAATACCACTGTTTTTCACAGTATCACAGTATCACCAGTGTTGGAAGAGACCTCAAAGATCATCAAGTCCAACCCATTACCACAGACCTCAAGACCAGACCATGTCACCAAGTGCCACGTCCAAACCCGCCTTGAACACCTCCAGGGACGCTGACTCCACCACCTCCCTGGGCAGCCCATTCCAGCAGTCAATGACTCTCTCAGGCAAGAACTTTCTCCTCACCTCCAGCCTAAACTTCCCCTGGCACAGCTTGAGACTGTGTCCTCTTGTTCTGGTGCTGGTTGCCTGAGAGAAGAAGGTAACCTCCTCCTGGCTACAACCACCCTTCAGGTAGTTGTAGACAGCAAGAAGGTCTCCCTTGAGCCTCCTCTTCTCCAGACTAAACAATCCCAGCTCCCTCAGCCTCTCTTCATAGGACTGTGCTCGAGGCCTCTCACCAGCCTTGTTGCCCTTCTCTGGACACATTCAAGCACCTCAATGCCCTTCTTAAATTGAGGGGCCCAGAACTGGACACAGTACTCAAGGTGTGGCCTAAGCAGTGCAGAGTACAGGGAGGAGAATGACCTCATTTTCATGCAGCACTGAGTATCTGGGCTTCTAAAACAAAACTGAGAGAACGACATGTAACATTGATGGACCAGAAAAAGCTAACAGTGAATCCCTAAGATAAAAGGGACCTGTTCTTTCTACATTTGTGTAAGGCAGTGATATTTACCTTATCAGTCTGTGCTATGCAGATGAAGGCACCCAGAGGATGTCCTGTGAGGTGCTGTTTACAAAACCTTTCTTCAAGTGCCGCCTCCTCTTCAGTCCTATTTGTTGTATTCATAACAATAAAGTGCAAATTGTACACTAAACCCACATTTTATCCAGAAGCTTTGTGGCCTATCTGCAGCCACACCCTTTTAGTTTTCAATTCAGATCCCTCTGTCCAAACAAAGAGCATGTTCATCTTCTGAATCCCTTCTGAAGGAAGGTACTACACGATGGTGACCTGTTGTGGATTGCTGAAGGTTATTTCTGTTAAAGTCTGCAAAATATTATGAGATTGGTTTCCAGAGGAGCCAGCAGAAGATTGCTTCAGAATACAGTCAGCTGTGAAAAGAACTAAAGGAAATATACATATATATATATGGCAAATCATAGAATCATAGAATGGTAAGGTTGGAAGGGACATCAAGGATCATCTAGTTCCAAACCCCTGCCATAGGCAGGGACACCTCCCACTAGGACAGCTCACTCAAGGCCTCATAGAGTCTGGCCTTGAACACATCCAGGGAGGGAGTATCCACAACCTCCCTGGGTAACCTGTTCCAG
>VWZE01015967.1:0-11269 GCA_013396675.1 Eubucco bourcierii
CTTACCATTCTATGATTCTATGATTCTATGATAAGATCCTGAGAACTGATCCTATGACTTTGGTACAATAACAACAAAATGAGTCACTTTACAGTGGCCACTGGAGAATATCAACAGCACTGTGCTTGTGGACACCAGAATCATCAATTTGGGTCTGGAAGAGAAAGGACTCGAACGGCAAGTTCTTCATTTTAGCTGGTTTAACCACCTTCCCCCTCATCCCTGCCCATCCCTGAACCCAGAACCCTGTGCAAGGTGTTGTCTGGAGCTAACCATGGGTCAGACAGGAGCCTGAGCAGCTCTGTTTCAAAGCTCTCAGTGTTTTTGCTGTGCCAAGATGGCTACACGAAGAGTGCAGGGCACTGTGGCTGCTCTACGCGTTCTTCCTCTGCATCCAGTCTTTGGTGCCATTTCTATCATCCAGTGTGTCTTATTTCTTGAAACACTATAATAGTAGGGTGCTAAATAATTGCATTAGGGGAGGGTGAGAACAGAACCCTCCTGTTTCTGAGAAGATTCTTTCCAATTGAATCAGCCAGGCAAGCTTGGGCTCAGTCTGTGCTACAGGGACACTCAACAACGATGGTTCCTCTTTAGTTGCTTTTCTAGGCCACTAATCTAATATTTTACTTCCAAACTCTGGTGCCTATTGAATTTGCACTGACTTTTTTCCCCCTGGGTATTAAAAGCAACAAAAGTGGCCCAGACTCAAGCGATTTGTGGCTATTTAGAGAGATACAGATGCTGCCCTCCCAGGCAGGCACCAGTTGTGCTCAAGGTGACCCTCAGTTAAAGCACTTCCCCTGGGTTTATCAAGTCAGACCCTTTCAGACCAAGGTCAAGAAACAAAGGAGATGATTGGTACAGGACACCCCAAGGGATGAAGGTCACACTGGGATTCAGAAATGATCAGACAGTAACAGGGGATTGCAAGGACCCTCACAAAAGTGCCCAACGGCCACTGCCATAGCCATGGGCAGCACAAGTGCTCTGACAGCCACTGGCTGGTACTGGAGAGCTAATCCCACGCATGCATCAGGAAGGCCTGGAGCACTGATACATGAGTGAGGTTTCCAGAGCTCCTCAAATAGTATTTGTGCCCCTCTCTGTTCACCCCCACCTCACTGCCCTCCCTCCCCCTCATTTGCTGCATCCCCCATACATATGGATTCCAAGCACCTCAGAGCCTGATCTTGCTGAGAAGGCGCCCTGCTGAGCACCTGAAGCACACATTGAAGAGTGAATGTCAATGCAGCCATGGAGAATGCACTAATTGAGATGGAACAATTCAGAACCCAGCTGAGAAGTGCAGCCTGAACTACCCTGGGGGTGAGCGACTCCCACAAACCCAAAAAAGTGAGAAGCAGAAGAGGAAGTGACAGGTTATTGACTGAAGGCTGGGGCTGTGGGCAAGAACACAGCAAGGCATTAAAAACAACTACAGCAGAGTCTCATCAACCCTATTCTGTCTGCCCATTGGGATCCCCATGGCACAGCAACTCCTGCACTGGCTCCTTTTTCCAACGTGCATCATCCTCATGGCTGGACCAGTTGCTGCTCACCACATTGCCCACTTCACTTCTACTTTTTGGGGCCAATCTTAGTCCTTATGGGGCAAAGTGATTTTCCCCTCTGTCAGAATTAACTAAGTATCATCCCCTTGACAAAACACATGAGCAAAACACACATAGTAGACTGAGGTGCAGGAGAAAGTGTTGGGGTTTTAGGGTTTTTATGGCTCAGCATCTGAAGATCTACATTTGAAGTCTGCATCTGCCATCAGTCCTGTGGCAGCCAAGAACCTGTGATTCTGTGCACTCATTAGATATTGGTGTTAACTGAAAATGCTGTTGAAAGACATGTGGTGTTGTTGCACCACAGCCTAAGCAACCTCGGATGGGTTGGGATTAAAAAAAAAGGACTTTTTCCTTTGAAGAACTCAGGGTAGAGTTGTCTGTCACCAAGAAAAATCAGTTTTTAGAAGCAGAACAAACCTGAATTGGGCACCATCAGCAGAAAGTGTCTGGCCTGGGTCAGTGTTTCTTGTGGGGCCTTTTTCCATTCAGCTGGGCTCCTCTGCTCACATGTCTGCTTCCCCCGTGCAGCACAACAAAAGCATTTGTCAGACCCACACACAGCACCCAGGCTTTCAGGCAGCAATTCTGATCCTCTTCCCACTCCATCCCACCGGAATTGCAAGTACTCAGCAAGGTCTTGGTTATTTGCAGTCTGCCTTTCTGCCCCAGTCCAGGAAGAGCCAGCACAGAGCAGCACTGCCTCCACTCCAGAGGCTCCGGGAATTTGGGAGCGGCACTCACGGCCACCTCGGTGCAGAGTAGGCTCTGACGTGAGCAAAATGCTTCAGAAAGATGTTCTCTTGTGTCTCTTCTGCCTGGAGACCTGCAGCAAGCCCAGCTTGCTGAGAGTGTGTGATCCAAGGCTGGGTTTTACCCCCTTCAAACACCTTCACTGCCTTCTCATACACAGCAGAAGTGCCTGACTAAGACACAGGGTTTCATGCAGAAATCAACCAAAAGCTGTCGTACAATTTTGCTCTGATGGGAAGCAAATAGAGAGTAACGTAGGCTGAGATTTCCTTTAGGTTTCTTCAGAAATGAAACCTGAAATGACAAGGAGCATGAGGGAAATTGCTCCTCTGTATCCCTGGGAGCTGGAATTGCTGAGTGTTGCAGAGCTTCACCAAATCCCCTTATTGAGGACACACTCTTGCAATATTGGTAGATGGGACAAAGGCTGAGATTTGAAAGTGTCACAAAGAGCACAAGGAACAGACAGGGGCTCTTCTCTGTCCAATGCCTGCGTAACAGCTGTGGTAGGCATCACATTTCCAAATATTCCCTACAGAAATTTGATTTGTTTAATGGATCTGCTGGCCACGTAACCACTGTGTCTGCAAAAAGACAAGGGACAGACACAAGCTAATTTTAGCCTTGTGTGAGCTCATATAGGCACAGAAGACCTATATTTGGGTAGATGAAGTCTGTGTAGGCACCAGAAGTACCTGCTTGGTCACTCAGTGGCACAGAGAACATGCACTGGGTAGCTCCCTGAGAGCTGGGGTTTGAAGATGGGATGGGCAGTGATCAGTGACCACCAACTCAGGGTATTTCCATATTGCCTAGAAGAGTCATAGAATTATAGTGGTCTGGGTTGGAAGGGACCTCCAAAGGTCATCCAGTCCAACCCCTTCTGGAGCACTGCCTTACGAGGAGATGTTGAGGGACCTGAGGGTGCTTAGTCTGGAGAAGAGAAGACTGAGAGGGATTTAATCATTGTTTATAACTACCTGAGAGCTGGGGGTCAGGAGGGGGGGGACAGGTTCTGCTCACTTACTCCCTGGGATAGGACAAGGAGCAATGGATGGAAGCTGCAGCACAGGAGGTTCCATCTCAACACAAGGGGGAATGCCTTTCCTGGAAGGGTCCCAGAGCCCTGGCACAGGCTGCCCAGAGAGGTTGTGGAGTGTCCTTCTCTGAAGCCTTTCCAGGCCTGTCTGGATGTGTTCCTGTGTGCCCTGAGCTGGATTGTCTGGTCCTGCTGTGGCAGGGGGATTGGACTGGATGGTCTCTTTGAGTCCCTCCCAACCCCTAACATCCTGTGATCCTGTGATGCTCTGTAGTCACCAGGGATATCCTCAACTAGATCAGGTTGCCCAGAGCCCTGTCCAGCCTCACCTTGAATATCCCCATGGATGTGTCCTCAACCACCTCCCTGGGCAACCTGTTCTAGTGTTCCACCACCCTCGTGGTGCAGAACTTGTTCCTTACATCCAATCTAAATCTGCTCTGCTCTAGTTCAAAGCTGTTGCCCTTGTCCTGTCACTGCAGGCCTTTGCAAACAGTCCTTCTCCAGCCTTCTTGTAGCCCTCTTCAGGTACTGGAAAATAGGTCATTATCAGATTGTGAGCCAGGGCTCAGCTCCAGCACAACAAAGCTTCTCCTTTTTTTTTTGACATGAGGCACTGAGCACCTTTGAAGGAAGGATGTGCTGTGCACCTAGACCCCTTCTTTAGCTCAAATTAGAGCATAGAATCATAGAGTCATAGAATCATAGAAGTATAGAATCATAGAATTGTAGAACCATAGAATCAGTCAGGGGTGGAAGGGACCACAAACATCAGCCAGCTCCAACCACCTGCCATGGGCAGGGACACCTCACACTAGATCAGGCTGTCCACAGCCTCATCCAGCCTGGCCTTAAACATCTCCAGGGATGAGGCTTCCACCACCTCCCTGGGTAATCCCTGCCAGGCTCTCACCACCCTCATGCGGAAGAACCTCTTCCTAACCTCCAGTTTGAATCTCTCCATTTCTAGATTTGTCCCCCAGTCCTATCCCTACCTGACAGCCTAAAAAGTCCCTCCTCAGCTTTCTTGTAGCCCCCTTTGGATACTCAAAGGCCACAATAAGGTCACCTGGGAGCCTTCTCCTCTCCAGACTGCACAGCCTCAACTCCCTCAGACTCTCCTCACAGCAGAGCAGCTCCAGCCCTCTGCTCATCCTCGTGGCCCTTCTCTGGACACCTTCCAGCACCTCCATAGCCCTCTTGCAATTGTGGTTCCAGAACTGAATGCAGTACTCCAGGTGGAGTCTCACCAGGGAGGAGTAGAGGGGTAGTATCACTTCCCTCAACCTGTTTGCCACACTTCTCTTGATGTAGCCCAGGCTCTGGTTAGCTTTCTGGGCTGCAAGAGCACACTGACAGCTCATATCAAGATGGGTAGGATCTACTTTCTTGACAGGGTTGGGAAACAAATCTCTCCTGTCCTTGGGTCACTGCTAAATACACTGCCCTGTGGGAGAAGGGTATGTAACACGCAACACACAGAACACATCTGTTGGGCACCTCGAAGGGTGCACATTAAAAATTAAGAGGCAGGAGTGCCTGCAAATCTGAAATACCATGTGCATGTTGGTGATGTAGAGAACGGACTCAACAAACAATGGAGCATCTGCTTGCAAAAAGCAGACAAAGCCGATAATCAGCCTCTGCTTATTTTTAGATCATAAATCACTGCTGGAGTGAGAGTGGCTGTGGTTTGACTCCTGATAAGCAGCAGACAGACAGAAATGTGGTCACCAGTTGGTGCTGCTGGCACCACTGTGGGCACTACAGCAGGGCTGGAGCCCAGGCGGGACACAGAGAGAAGGGCAGAGGCTGCTGAAGAACATGGAGAGAAGGGCAGAGACTGCTGGAGAGTATGGAGAGAAGGGCAGGGGCTTCTGGAGAGCATGGAGAGAAGGGCAAGGGCTTCTGGAGAGCATGGAGAGAAGGACAGGGGCTTCTGGAGAGCATGGAGAAAAGGAGTTTCTGGAAAGCACGGAGAGAAAGGAGAGGATCTCTAGTTGAGAGGATGGAAAGGGCAAGTGGCTGAGTCATGTCTCTGGGGCACAAATGCACTTGGGATCAGCTCACTGATGTGACAATCCATGGGTGCTGCCGAACCCTGATGATGTGACTCATGTTGAGGGGCACAGCCCCTCCACACCAAGAACTGGCACTGGGAAGGGGGCAAGAGTCTTGAGAACCAGAAGAAGGTGGCATTGGCAGAGAGGAGAGCAGCTCACACAAAAGTTACAAGTGGTGTTCAAGTCGGAAAAGGTGTCTGGCTGAGCTCTGCACATCAAATGAGTGGAGAGAGTGGAAAATGTCTAAAGCAATTTGGGGAAGTTTATTCAATCTCCACAGGAGTTTCAGATGGTTTGTGTGGCCACTGCAGCTTCTGGTGCTGCTGCTGTTGCTTGTGTTGCTGGGTTTCCAGGGATGTTTGTGTTAACAGTGGTGGTTGCTTTTCTCTCTGCCACACACGAATGTTGTCCTTCCCCACAGACAGCACCAGGGTCCCCATCTCCTCCCTGTTGCCAACACCAGCATTGACTGAGAGGGAAATGTCCTTCCTGTGTGCTTTTCTCCTTTTCCCATGTTTTTTTGGGATCTAGAAACCCATCCTCGGGTCTGCACTTCTGGTTTATGTGATGCTTAAATGTGTCTTTGTGGCCTCTCCATGACTATCTACTGTCCTTGAGCTGTTTTGTTGGGGCTGTAGCCACAGTACTGCAGTGAGTGACAGAGCATTTCCCTGGGGGAGCTGAGCCACAGGGATGCTCTTCACTCTTTTTATGGCTTCCTCTGCCAATGCCACTCCAGGTAGAAGTCTCCATCCTGTCTTGTTGCATCTCCCAAGAGTTTAACAAAGGTGTTGTGTTTAAACCATGCCTACAAGATTCCTACATTCTCCTGTCCCACACAGTACAGCCATTCCCAGTAAAGGCCATGTAGAGGTGAAACCATCCCTTCCCTGGGCTCCCTTTGTGGTCCCTCAGCCTCAGATCAGTTGGACATTTCACTGGTGTAAAGCAAATGGATCAAAGTCCAGCGGAACTCAACAGTTCTGGAGCAGGTTGCAACTTTGCAGAGCATCCCAGGGGCAGAGAGAAGTCCTTCATTGACTACCCAGCCAAGCCCTTTCTTTCTGACAGTTCCAAATGGTCTTTTCCTCCTGTGCTCTCACTCTGTTCTACCTAAAGTAAGAAGAAAAGTATTTGAGGCTTTCTTTTTTTCAGTTGTGCATTTTTAATTGGACTATAAATTCCACTTTGTTGTGTTCTAGAATGTTGGTTTTATTTTCCAATAGAACTGTCTCTTCTTTGATGAGGGCAGAGATTTATGACCCAATTTCCAGCTTTATGTTTCCCTTTTGGTCTGTTGTGTGAGCTGGTTCCTAGTTACACAGAAAACCCCTTTCCCCCATCTTTTTATAGCCAAATTTCCACAAGTCCTTATTTCTGCGGTGCTTGTTAGTGCCCATTTCTTTTACTCAGCCTCCTCAGGATTCATTTTTTGGATCCATCCCTAGACCTGCATTTCCACTTTATGGACATCTCTGAGCCTTTCATAATTAGACAATATATTGCCATTGAGCTGTGCGACGTTATCATCATTTTATGGCCATGTTTATGCTCGGGGCTCCCTGCACAGAAATACTGAGGGGGGATCTTAGGTGTTTATTTTTATACACCCATGGAGAATATAATGCTGTGACCTTCAGTCCAGCTTGTGGCTTTAACCAGCAGATAAAGCCACAGTCACTCGCAGGGGAACCTGTGAGGAGCCTGCATGGTGAGGTGGAGTTTAGCTCTGTCTGTGTAATGGGAGCGAAGTGGAACCACAGTCAGTTTATGCACCAAGACCTCATAACCTGGCAGCTAAACCAATTCACAGTGCTCTGCCCCAAAATGCCTCCTCAGCAGCTGGTGCAGGCAGCACACAGGCAGCGATGGCACAAGTAGGACAAAGCTGTGCTGTGCTGGGGGGCATCCTGGCTTGGCCAGCCCCACCCACCCCAGCCTGCAGGACATGTGCCCAGCAGATGTTCCTGTTGACCTTTCAGTATTTGCTCCTGGTGACCTCCAATATTTGTTCCTGGTAAACTGAGCTGCCGGAGGCTGTGAGTGGAGCTCTGCCTTGGTCTGAAAGATCCGGGACAAAACACAGCCCAGGGCAGCTTCTCCCTGGAGGGCAAAGCCCAGGAGATGTTGTGTGTTGGCCACACAGCCCAGGGCTGTCCCTGCTTGGTAGGGTAATTTTGAGAGGACATTTCAGGGCTGATGAAGATCTCAGCTCCTCTGGTTATAAATACTTACATCTCTTCTCCATGGCTGGGAAGAGGAGAGGTCTGGTCCAGACACTCAGGGTCACTTGGACTTTGGCAGAGCTCTCAGCACAAACTTCTCATCCTACTGGGACGACTGGCCCCAGTGAGCGGGGCTGAGCTGTTCAGAGGAGAACAGACTCATGGGAACAACCAGGGCAAGAAGGGGGCATTTTAAGGGCTCTCAGGGCACTCATCAGGCTGTGATGTGCTGGCTAAGAACACAGGGAACAAGGGATGCATGGGCAGTGGTCTTCAGGAGCTGCTCTGCAAGGTACCAAAGAGATCAGCCATGGGTGGATCCAAAGGTGGGACCAACATCTCCAAGACCAGACTGAGGAGATCCACAGGTGACACCAGAGCAAAGAATTGTCCTGCTAGGAGCTGTAGAGCCTGCAACTGCTGCTCCCCTTCCTGGCATCTGACTTCCTAGAAACAATGAGGTGCTTTGCAGAGGCAGAATCATGGACAGGCTCCACAGGGATGCACCTGGGGATGCTTCCAAAGGGATTCAATCTATCACAGTGCATACAGCCATGAGACAGGTTGGGTTTAAATGCCAGTCCTGCACTGGCTGTGAGACTCATTTGCTGACCTTTCAGCACACACTTGCTATATTGATTCAAAGAAAAGCCTTTTTTGCTTCTAAACTGAAGAGCCAACCACCATCTCCCAGTGTTATCTTAGTCTGTTTATACAAAGTGTATCTTGGTGCAGACTTCAAAGGTCACAGGAAAAACTCTGGGAGTTAATTGGCCCCATTGTTTCTAACCCTGCCTTTGAGGTGAGGAAGATTCTTTGCTGTTAAGGCAGAAAAAGGCTCAGCTCTTCGCATCAAATAGAGCTTGAAAAATGGAAATTTGCAGAAGGAGGTTCAGCACATGGATCTCTCCAGCTCAGCTAAGATGCCTCTCCCCACCTCTCTTCTCCTGCACAAAAGGCTGAATCATTTCCATCTGTGGTGGGTGAGCATCCAGAAGCTGAGGGAAGTTAAGGCAGTGTTGTTTCTCCATTCAGCTCCATGGGCATCTTCTTGCTGTGATCTTCAGCCTGTGGTCCTCCTGCAGAAAGAGACCTTTTGTGTGTCTTTGTCTCAGCTTTTAACAAGCAAGGATGTTCTGAAGACCATTTATGGGAAAAATAAGCTCCTTATATTCATGCCACAGACTCTTAAGTTTCAGATTTGTTAGCAAGATTTATCTGGGAGAGATCAGAACTACAACATACAGTGTCCGGGAGAGGAAGCTACAAATGCCAGTCAGAGCTGGGCAGAAGGAAAAAGCAACACCCAAGCACACAGATGGCTGCACTCATCTCCACAGGCCCTTCTCAGCTCACACCCCATCACATGGCCACCAGCCAAGGGGACATATTCTCATGGTCCCCAGTGGAGCAGCTGTCTAGGGACTTGCAGTGGTTTGGAGCTGCTGCACTCTGCACAGCCAAAGCTGCCTGTCCCTAAGCCACAGTGCCTGCTGCACTGCCAAGGTGATCCTCAGAACAAGTGTGGTGGTGAGCTCCCAGGGATCCAGGGGATGAGACCTCAGTCATCTCCAGCACCCCACCCAGCATCTTCCCCCTTCCACTGGATTTCCTTTCCCAGCCTCAAGTGCCGAGGAGATTAATCTGGCTGTTCCCAGGACTTGTAGCTGAGATTCCTCTGTAGGAGGGAATAGATGTATGCTTGCTTAGGTGGGGGAGAACAGAAAGACAAAGCAAATTTCCAACCTACTCACTTGTTTTTAGCAGCACATTAATGAATGGAGTGCACGCAGGCTCTGTGTGCACAGATTGCCCAGCTGAAGTGAGCAGTTCAGTGTGCAAATCCAGTTAGGGCTTCTGTGCTTATCTCAGAGGGCGCTGCAAGAGCATGGCTGCATTAAGGCTCAGCTACACAAAACAGCAGCAGCAGAGGTAGAACCAGTGGCCTCTTCGGTTTCATCAAGCCTGACAACCCTGAGAAGAGGTAGTATTTCCATCTCCATTTGAAAGCATTAATAAAAATTTGTCAGTTCAACATGAACACTTCTGTAAGTGCCTCCAAAACCCAAGAAAAGACCTGAAAAGAGAGCTTGGCTGCACCCAAATTAACTCCTGTTTATTAGGGAAGCCAGCACTTGATTGTTTACAAGGTGGGAAAGGATCACAGCAACTAAAACCTCTGAAGTGAGCATGGCAGGGACACAGCACAGGTCGTGCAGGGGAGAATTTGCAAGTCACTTCTTGTGCTGCAGCCTAGGCCAGCAGCTCTCCTGGAGGCTCCTCACCACCAGCTCTCCTGGAGGCTCCTCACCACCAGCTCTCCTGGAGGCTCCTCACCAGCAGACTGCTCCTCCAGATCTGCAGTACAGCCAGAAATAGCAGAAACAGAGAACTGGTCCACTGAGGCTGGGCAGAGCTCCCCTGGGCTGAGCAGGGCTGGACAAACACCACCACACTGCCTACACCTCCACCTGGCTCTGGAGGGAGGTTGTGCTTGCTGCAGAGCAAAGAAGGGACAGGGACACCTGAGTTCCACCATCCTCTTCATTTTCCCCAGACCTCAGCATTTCACTTGGGATTCAGTTCCAAAGTCCTAGTGCTCTTCCTAGCACTTTCAATTACAAATCCAGACCCTTTCCAGCTCACCAGCACAAAGTCTCTCTCATTACCAGACCCTATCACAAAGCAGGGACACCTGAAGGGACTGCGGCAGCATCTGAAAGCTCTGTTTGAGAGGGAAGAGCTGCAGATCCTCAGTGTCAGAGCCCTGTACTGCTGAGCTGGAAGGTTCTTTGCTATTGCAGTTGACAGCTTCCCGTTCTAGCATTTCCTCAATTACTTCAGTCACTTTTCCTCAGGAAACACCCCTACAGTGGAGGCTTTAGCATCAAGCACAGCTTCTCCTCCCAGCTTCCCATGCACACTTGCCTCTGCTCAAGGGTAAGCAACACCTGTGGGTCACCAGGCTGCTGGCAAAAGCCTTTGCCTGAAAATGAAAGCATTTGAGAGTGAGCAGGAGGCCAGGCAGAGCCTGCCCTGGGGAGTACTGCTCTCCCTAGGGACAACTGTTGTCCCTGGAGACACCTCCTCTCCCTGGGATCATGTCTCCTTCCAATGTTTCCTTCATGCAGCCCCAGGGATGCCCCTTGCAGTGGCTGCTGCTTCACACTGTCAGCAGGAAGGGCTTTCCCCCCAGCATGGCACAAATTTTACTCCCTGCTCCCATTGCTGGTACATCTGGGACAAGCAATCAGCTCAGAAATATTTACAAGGGACTGCTGACAAGGTCTTGTCATGACAGGACGAGAAGGAATGGGATTAAACTGACAGAGGGCAGATTGAAAGTGGATGTTAGGAAGAAGTTCTTTGCAGTGAGGGTGGTGAGACACAGGCACAAGTTGCCCAGGCAGGTGTTCAGGGCCAGGTTGGATGAGTCCTTGAGTGACCTGTACTAGTGGGAGGTGTCCCTGCCTGTGGCACAAGGGGGTTGGAACTGGCTGAGCTTTGAGGTCCCTTCCAACCTAAACCATTCTGTGATTCTGTAAGATACATAGAATCATAGAATCATAGAACGGTAAGGTTGGAAGGGACCTCAAGGATCAGCTAGTTCCAACC
>VWZE01015967.1:20453-94384 GCA_013396675.1 Eubucco bourcierii
AGAGCTACAAAGATGCTGAAGGGAATGGAACAGCTCTGTTAGGAGGAGAGCCTGAGGGAGTTGGGGCTGTGCTGATGGGAGAGGAGGAGACTGAGAGGTGACCTCAGTAATGGGTATCAATATATACAGGTGAGTGCCAGGAGGCTGGAACCAGGCTCTGCTGGATGACGCCCAGTACTAGGCCAAGGGGCACTGGGTGGAACCTGAAGCATAGGAATTTTCATTTAAACATGAGGAGGAATTTTTTCCCTGTGAGGGTGACAGAACCCTGAACAGGCTGCCCAGGGGAGCTATGGAGTCTCCCTCTCTGGAGATATTCAAACCCTATCTGGATGCATTCCTGAGTGATCTGCTCTAGGAGATGCTGCTCTGGCAGAAGGTTTGGACTGGATGAGCTTTGGAGGTCCCTTCCAGCCTCTGGCATTCTTTGACTCTATGATTCTATGATTTCTGCAGCTGATCTCACCTGTGGAGGTCTGTGTCATGCTGTGAGCCACAAATTTGGTAAATTAAAATTTTCATGGCATTTTCATTGCCCTGCTATTGATGGGAATACACTCCTGGGAGATTGTGATGCTGTCTTTTGCTTTCTTTTTTTTTATTGATGTTGTTAATTAATTGAGCCTGGTTAAAAGAGAAATGCCCATTTCATTTTAGTCGTGTCTCATGCAAATTAAAAATGTAAATATTAAGAAATCTGTGGCAATATAACTCCTCTCTGCTGTAACACTGCTGAAGGCCTTTGATCTCAAACTAAGGCTTTGATCCACTCCCTGGGCCGGGGTCAGGCATGGCAGCAGAGCTGGTAAAAGCTCCTCAGATGTAAAAGAGCAGCACCAGAGCAGCTCCTCCGCAGGCAAAGGCACAGGGAAAGCTGCCAATTCCGCCACACCAGGAGGAGTTGCAACCAGAAGTTTGTTTCTGGAAGCTGCAACCCAGGCTGCTGGGATCACAACGAGGAGTGTCGAGCACCCACACAGCCTACAGAGCGGGTCCTTCCTACCACAGTTTCCCAGCCCATCCCCATCCCCTCCTCATTAAATAACAGGCTGCCATATTCCATTAATTCCTCGTTTAGTGCCAGCAAACTGCTGATACACAGGGTTTAGCTCCAGTGTTTTTAATCAGTTAATTTAACCAGAAGCATTAATAATGGATTTCTGTGCCACTTGACTGCTCGTCTGTTAAACAGCTCCAGCGCAGGCGGGGAATGTCACCCCCCTGTGACACCAAGTACCTAATAACACTGTAAATTAAAGAGGGCCTTGCATATTCAGTGTCAAAAGCAGAAAAGGAGGAGATGAAGTCTCCTGGGAATGGCACAGCCTGCTGTGCTGGGATCTCTGTCCTGGCAGGTGGGAAAATCCCACCTCGCAGGACACAGGCATCTGAAATCTCTGATTTCCTGCCTACATTCATAGAATCATAGGAAGGTCTAAGTTGGAAAGGACCTCAAAGCTCAGCCAGTTCCAAGCCCCCACCATAGGCAGGGACACCTCCCACTAGTACAGGTCACTCAAGGTCTCATCCAACCTGGTCTTGAACACCTCCAGGGACGGAGCAGCCACAACCTCCCTGAGCAATGTGTGCCAGTGTCTCACCACCCTCACTGTAAAGAACTTCCTACTGACATCCGCTTTCAATCTCCCCTTCGCCAGTTTAAACCCATTCCTCCTCATCCTGTCATGACAAGACCTTGTCAATAGTTCCTTCCCAAGACTCTTATAAGCCCCTTCAGACACTGATTCCTTCCCTTGGTGTCACTCAGCAAGAACGTGGCCTTTTGTTGTGCTGCAAATACAGTGCTGGGAGCATTGCTCAGCCTATCAGTGCCTGCTGCCAGCTGCCATGGGGTCTCCAGGACCTCCCCAAGAGGTAGCATGGAGGGAAGCCAGGCTGTGGCCATGGAAGTGGGGCAGTTCCTCTCTGAAATGTAACCTGTGCTAAAGTCTCAGGGTGGTGGCTGTGTGGCTGTGCTGGGTGAGGCTGTGGTGCCTTGAGGCTGCAGTTGTGGTGCCTTGTGGCTGCCGTGACAGAAATCACAATTTTCGTGTCCACTTTTGGTCACAGAGTCATAGCATGATCAAGATTGGAGGTGACCTCTGAAGATCTTCCAGTCCAACCCTGCTGCTAATGCAGGTTCAGTTTGGTGGTGTTGGAGGGGCAGAGAGCTTTGGTCACCTTGGAGGCTGGCAGTTCCACTGTGTGCCTCCTCTGAGCTTACAGGGACTTTAAGCACAGCAGGATGCCTTCCCTGCACCATGTCTTGCCTCTTCTGGAGGTTGTTGGGGAGCACATTTCACAGGATCACAGGATGTCCAACCCCCCTGCCAGAGCAGGACCAGACAATCTAGCACAGGGCACACAGGAACACATCCAGACAGGCCTGGAAAGGCTCCAGAGAAGGACACTCCACAACCTCTCTGTTTATAGTTATAAACATTGCTTAAATACCCCCTCAGTCATCTCTTTTCCAGACTCAGCAGCCCCAGGTCCCTCAACCTCTCCTCCCCAGGAGGCATTGTGAGCCATGGCACTCATGACTCTCTCAGCCAGACAACCTGAGTGGGGCAGATACACCAAGGAGGGGCTGCACTGGCTTCATCTCACTGTAAGGTGTCATGGACACAGGGAATGGGATCACTCACTGATTACATCAAATGGGATCATACCTACAGCTGGGCAGGTACTTCATTGGCTCCATCGGCAGAGCAAACCTCAGAAGACTACCTGAAGGGAGGTTGTAGCCAGTTGGGGGTGAGTCTCTTCTCCCAGGCAATCAGCAAGATAATGAGGGGACACAGTCTCAAGTTGTGCCAGGGAAGGTCTAGGCTGGATGTTAGGAGGAAGTTCTTGACAGAGAGAGTGATTAGCATTGGAATGGGCTGCCCAGGGAGGTGTAGGAGTCGCTGTCCCTGGAGGTGTTCAAGAACAGACTGGATGGGCACTTAGTGCCAGGGTCTGCTTGATTGGATAGGGCTGGGTGCTAGGTTGGACTGGATGAGCTTGGAAATCTCTTCTAACCTGTTTGATTCTATGGTTCTAAGATACAGCTGGGAGCCAGAGAAACTGCCAGCAGAGGAGCATCTGCTAGGGTTCAGGTCCACTGTGTTGGCATTTACAAAAGGGACTTGTCACAGGCAGAGGCAGCAGGTGAGCCTCGCAGCCCAGACACGCAGGCTCCGGGGTTAATCCTCCTCCTGCCAGAGCCACATCCTCCTGATGGGTTTTTAGCAATTATCATCTAGAGGGAGAGCAGCATCCCTGGGCAGGGGAGAGCTCAGACCCATGCACAGCAGCCATTTCCTGTGCAGGGTCCCTCTTGCATGATACACGTCTGTGAAGCCTGGCACTGCCATGGAAGCATGGCTGTGCTGCTTCACATCAGGCAGTGCCATGCCGAAGTGACAGAGCTGATGCATGATCAGCAGCAGCTCCAGGGGACCGAGCTCAGATCCTGCTGCATCGTTCTTCTGTCAGAAGAGGAAGGGCTCCCAGGAAGGGGTCTCCTGTCCTCCTCCCTCAGAAAGCTGCTGAGTGGCATCCTGGGGAGACAGGCACTAAATTCTTTGCACTGTCATCAGCCCTTTTGCTAATACTGGCCCCAAAAGAGAGCCCATCAGAAGACGATGTTGCCACACCACAGCCAGCCCTGTTGTTGACCAAGCAAGACAGTTTGTAACCTCAGAGAAAAACACACCAAGGAGAGATCCCTGGGCACAGAGGTCTGCGAGACAGAGGCAGGAGCTCCCATGCCCCTGGAGGAGCTCAGCTTGGCTCCATCCTCAGTAAGAGCTATTTCAAAACAAGTATTTCTTGCAGGATGTCACATGGAAAGAGACTGTCAGAAAGCTGTCTGAATGTGTTAACAACACTGTCAGCGGGGGAGAGAAAAGTGTTATCAGAAGTAGTCGTTCTTCAAAGCTAAGTAACTCCCTGGTTTTACAAGGAGTAAAAGATAAGAGATCACACCACACACTGAGGGCTGCTGGAATTCTCTTCCCGAGGATGAAGTTGTCTGTTTTGTTAAAATGGGAAGGGGGGGAGAAAGTGGAAACCTAAATTACTTTGACTCTCTTGACTTAGATTTGACAGTGCTAAAAATGAATGAGGTGTACAGCCTGCACAGCCATGGCTTGGGGTGAGCTACAACACTGGGACAGGATTCCCACCCCATTGACTGAGCTTCCTTCTGCCTCCCTCCTGGGGAGCTCCAGAGACCATAGAATCACAGAAAAGTTTTGGTTGCAAAAGTCCTCTAAGATCATCCAGTCCATCCAGCAAACCAACACCACCATGGCAGCTAAACCATGTCCCCAAGTGCCATGCACATGGGTTTCTTGAACACCTTCAAGGATGCTGACTCCACCACCTCCCTGGGCAGCCTGTTCCAGTGCTTGATCACCCTTGCAGCAATGAAATTTTTCCTAATCTCCAACCTAACCCTTCTCTGGCACAATCTCAGGTTGTTTCTTCTCATCCTTTCACCTGATACTAGGGAGAAAAGATCCTCCATCGTCATCACCTGGGGATGGAGGAGAGCAGTGTGCCTTTGCTAGATGCAGACAGACTTGGGCTGGTGCTGATTTGCACCAGTGGGGTTTGTGGAGTTTCCTGGGATCTGATCCAGCTTGTGTCTGGGACAGAGGTGAATTTTCTGCTGCTCAGACCTAGAGCCTCTGTGTTTTGCAGCTAAACCTCCCTGGACACCTGGTACCAGCCTCCTGCCTGGGGCTGTTGCTATTTTGATCTGGACCTAAAAGAAGAGTTTCAGGCATCTGCTGTGGGTCCTCATTTTGAATTTTTAAAACTCCCCACCCCACAGCACTATCAGTGGTCATCAAATAAAATAACATAAAATGATAAGACGTGCAGATGGTTCTAATTAGCCTGTTTCCCCATATGCTGATCAATGTTCTCTGGAGAGCAATTAGCCTCCTTTAGAGGTAAAAGACAACTGAGGATTGTTTAACCTGCCTGGTGATTGATATTTAAAAGCCAAGTCAGGTGGAATAATGGATGGTTCCATCAAAACCAGCTGAAAGTCAGGGCTGGTAGCCTTTCATCCTGTAGCACCTGAGCAGATATGGTTGGTGTGTGCTGAACCATCTCCTGCCAGGCTGACTGCCAGACCAAGGCTCCACTGCACTACAAACACTGCATAAAGAGAAGGTTTTCAGGGAAAAACATACATGGCAGCAAACTCAGCCTGAAACTGATAAAGCACATTCCAATGCCTGACCACTCTTGCTGTGAAAGAGTTTTTCCTAATATCCAGGTTTAGACTAGATATTAGTAGAGATTTTTTCACAGCAAGAGTGGTCAGGCATTGAAATGAGCTGCCCAGGGAGGTGGTGGAGTCACCAACCCTGGAGGTGTTTAAAAGTCATTTGGATGTGGCCCCTGGGGATATGGTTTAGGGTGCAACTTGTAGAGTAATCTGTTGGAGTTGGTGATCCTGAGGGGCTTTTCCAGCCTAAATGTTTCTGTGATTATGTGATTCAGGGTGTGTGACCAGCACATGGCACTGCAGCAGGGAGGCTGTGGGCTCGCTGGTGGGTGAGGCAAACAGCACCCATCCTCGCTGGGTAAATCAGGCAGCAAATGCTCTCCTGAACCTCAGGAGGACAGGACAGAGCAGAGCTCAGAACTGTCTTGTAACTGTCTGCAAAGCCATGGCAGGGGAAGAAGGAAGGAAGGAAAATCTGGGATCTGAACAGACAGAGACAACACTGGGAAGGAGGCTGTAAGCACCAGGTCAGGTGAGCAGCATCCATTAACCACCCAATATCTAGGGTAACTGCAGACACAGGGCAGAGAGAGAAATGGTGTAGAGAGAGACAGCTGCACTGAAAGACCTTTAGCATCACTGTCTCAGAAACTCATTTATAGGCAGTCTAGCGAAATGGGAACTGCTTTGTTGGTGACTTTTTAGAGCCCATTGACTTTCTGTCCTTTTATAAGAGTAAAGGCACAGTGAGGTCACTGTTGCAAGACCCTCATGGGACCACACTCTCTGGGAAGCACATGGAGAGCTAATCCAGTCTGTTTGTCCAAGCACTCTGAGCAGCCCAGCCTTGCACTACTTCATCTTTCCTGCTGAGTGTTGCAGGGGACACACAGGACCTCCCACCCCAACCCGGTGATCAGCCAGCTGATGTCACATCCCTCAGCCTCCCAATAGCTCAAGTTGATGTTCTCCATTTTGCTCAAATGGAGAAGCTGCAACAATTATTTTCATAATTAGCTGGCTTTCCAAATTAATGCCAGTTATGCTATGTAATCATGATTAAGATTATGCATTAATCAGCTGTTTCAAGCTAGTTATTAGGCTCTTTAAATAATGATCAGAATGAACATCTCTGAAGGAGAGGAACAAAGCCAAGAGGGCCAGCAGTGTGCCAGGAGCAGGGCTGAGGGAACTGGTTGTGCCCAGTGCCCCCACCCACAACCCAGACTCCATTCCCCATCCCCGAAGTGTCAGACCCAGCAGGCTGGTGTATGTGGTGGCTGCTCTTCAGCCCCTTGGCAACTGGGGTGGTTTCCACATCTCCCCAGAGCACTCAGTACCCAGCAGTGCCACCAGGAATCCATCACTCCTGCCCCTCTGCCTCCTCACTGCCTGGCACTACACTCATAGTATTGGGTAGCCTCTTACACCCAGTTGGATGCCTGGGATGGGAATTTATTTGGGATCAAACACCAATAATCCACACTCTCAGTCCTTCTATAACCTATCATAATAAGCCATGCTCCAAAGCAGCCCTGAAAGCTCTGGGTTAGAAGAAAGTCTGATGTCAGCCAGCTGATAATCAATAGAACACCAACCCAGTTATCACTTCAGGCTGATGCTAGAAAACAAACTAAAATTCCTTGCTAAAATGCTCTGGACAGAAAAGCTTTGAGCAGGGAGACAGGGATGCATTTCACACTCACTTCAGGTTTTGGTGATTGCTGCTGCTCTAATGCTGTGCAGGAACTTTCTCTGCCCTAAGAAACTTAAGAACTACCAGCATCTGCAGACTCTGATAAGGGTGAATAACTTTCCTTGCACTGATCAATAATTAAGTGTTTGGGGGTGATCCAGTGAGAGTGAGGTACTTGGAGAGTTTGGCTTCTGCCTACACTGCCAAATGCTCTGGATTAAATCATGGTCATGAATGACTTGCTGCATGGGTCTCCAGGAGGACCATCCAGTCTCTTTTTCTTTATTCTTCCCACTACTACCAGAGTCAGTGCTGAGGCCAGAAGCACTTCTGTCTACCAGACACACGATGAGCAGCTGAGATGTTTTGGGATGGTTATGGTTGTACACTTATTGCCACACTCACTCCACAACTGGGGACACAGACACCCACAGTCCGCAGAGGAAGAGGAGGGAAGTGACTTGCCATGGTCACGGAGAGCAGGAAAGGCAATGTTTTCTTCAAGGTCCTTGGCACTCTTGCTGTGACAATCTCCAAGCATCACTGCTGTGGGTCACTCAGGCCTTTTGGCTGGGTTCCTGGGAGGACACACAGAACGCGGCTGCCAGTAGAAACGGTAGCTTGGCTCTTGCCAAACTGGCACTCCTGGCTGAGACCAAATCACCACCGAAATGACAGATAATGAGTTCTGGCTCCTGGAGGAGACTCATGTGGTTGCTTGAAAGCTGGGAAGGCTCAGTAGACATCTGTTGTCTACAACAGAACAGTTTTGGACTACCTTAAATTGAAGAGGAAGATTTTCCTTCTGCTAATGAAGCCAGAGACCATCTGTCACCAATTGCGCTTGCTTACTGCACTCATCCATTAATTGTCCTGGTTTACTTTTTAGAGGCACAGAGCAAGGTTTTGTGTCATTCCTTGGACCTGTGAGGGACAGGATGGTGGCCACACCTCAGAGACAAGGACCTGCAACTGCATAACTTAGAGCTTGCACCAAATGACCTCAGTTAATGGCTGTCAGTGGGGAGCTGAGGACAAGGCTGGCAGATACAAAGACAAGAAACTAGCGTTTGTGAGAGATGAACTGCTGGCCCCTGGGGAGGTGTAATGGCATTAACAGCTCCTGAACATGGGCAGGCATGCATGCAGGACCTGCATTATTGAGCAGATAAGCTTTGGGAGAGGCAAAGTCAGAAGCCTCTGCTGGTCTGAATTAAAAATTCGGCTAACATAAACATGAGGAACGATAGATGATGAGAAGGGCACTAATGATAGGCAGCCGCAGGGCTGCACTGCCCACCAGCCTTGTGAGGACCTGGGGGTGGGTGGACGAGGTGGGAAGGAGATCAGCACAGCAGGGAGTATCAGGAATAGTGTGGCCAGCAGGAGCAGGGCAGTCCTTCTGACCCTGTGCTCAGCACTGGCCAGGCCATACCTTGAGTCCTGTGTCCAGTTCTGGGACCCTCAGTTTAAGAAAGATGTTGAGGTGCTGGAGGGTGTCAAGAGAAAGGCACCAAGGCTGGTGAGGGGCCTGGAGCACAGCCCTGAGGAGAGGCTGAGGGAGCTGGGGGAGCACAGCCTGCAGAAGAGGAGGCTCAGGGCAGAGCTCATTGCTCTCTGCAGCTATCTGAAGGGAGGTTTAGCCAGGTGGGGTTGGGCTCTTCTGCCTGGCACCCGGGGACAGAACAAGAGGACACAGCCTCAAGCTGTGCCAGGGCAGGGTCAGGTTGGATGTTAGGAAGAAGTTCTTCAGAGCAAGAGAGATTGTCATTGGGATGGGCTGCCCAGGGAGGTGGCGGAGTCCCCATCCCTGGATGTGTTTAAGAGGAGGCTGAATGGGGCACTTAGTGCTATGGGTTAGATAATTAGAAGGGTTAGGTGACAGTTTGGACTCGATCCTAGAGGTCATTTCCAAGCTGGCTAATTCTGTGATTCTGTGAGGGGAGGGCAGAGGCAGCTTCATACCACAGCAGCTCCTCCGAGCACAAACCTGGAGCATCTCCAAAGCCAAGTAACGAACCTTTCCCCACTTCCCAAAGTCTTGTCCTGCAGTTTTATGGGAAGCCACTCCTCTGTCTCATGAAGACATTCCAAGGCTTTAAATCTGTCCCCTGAACACTCCCATGGACCAAATGTTTGAGTGTCTTTATTTCAGCCTGGGAAGTGTCCTGGAGCAATCCTTCTTCAGGCTGCAGAAGTCACAGCTCTGTCCAAAAGTTTTCTCCTCCTTACTCTGTAAGATTCTGAATCCAATTTGCTGTGGCTTAATACTGGCTTGGTCTTGTCTTGCAGGAGGGATCTTTGAGTATGCAGATGGCCCCAACACCCAGGTTATGAGTGCTGAGGAGCAAGCCTTCAGGTTTTCTGCCAACATTATTAACAGAAACAGAACTTTGCTGCCCAACACAACACTGACCTATGACATCCAGAGGATACACTTCCATGACAGCTTCGAAGCCACTAAAAAAGGTAAGAGCATAGCAACTTCTCAGCAGCTTTCCTCCTCTCTCTGCCTCTCATCACCATTGTAACTACCTAATATCTACACTGCTGTCAGTGCCCAGAAGCTCCTTTGTCCATCTGCTGCTCAGGAAGAAGCTGTTTGTGCCCACAGTTCACCCATCCCACAGAGGTGCCAATGCTTCACTGACAGCATCCTTCCCTCCCTTCTTCCTCCAGCCTGCGACCAGCTCGCTCTGGGGGTGGTAGCAATATTTGGACCCTCCCAAGGTTCCTGTACCAACGCTGTCCAGTCCATCTGCAATGCCCTGGAAGTTCCTCACATACAGCTTCGGTGGAAGCATCACCCTTTGGATAACAAGGACACTTTCTATGTCAACCTGTACCCTGACTATGCCTCCCTTAGCCATGCCATTCTGGACCTTGTGCAGTACTTGAAGTGGAGGTCAGCCACTGTGGTTTACGATGACAGCACAGGTGGGTAACAAGGGGCTTGAGGTGGAACCTAGGGGATGTTTTGGGCTGGGGCCCAAGTAGGAGCTTATCTAATGCACCCTTTTAGGAACAAAAAAAGCAGGGACCAGGAACACACCAGTTCCCTGGCACCCAGGCAAGTGTTGTAGAAGGTCCTGGGATCCTTCCAATGGCATTTCATTCATTAGGCACTAGAAAGAGGGGGACTCTCAGCTCCACCCCAGCTAAGAAAGGGCAAAGGGAGGATTAATTGTCTGCAAGGGTGATCCAGCTCAACCCAGCTCTGCTTGGTACCATGGTGCCCATCTGCACAAGCAAAGCTCTTGGTCTGGGGCTGCATTGAGGATGCAGTTTCCCAGCTAAAAGCAAAAGAAGTTCTGGAAAGTTTTTTTGTTTTGTTTTGTTTTCTGGCTAATTCGATTAAACCAGAGCTGACAAAGGAAGCTGGTAATGGTTATACAAAGCGTGGCATGGTCCAGCGCTGGAGATAAACCCCCCAAAACAAAAGACACATTGCAGAGCCTGTCCAACCTCATTCTGCTAACACGAATGGTTTCTTTAGGGGAGGGCTGATGAGAACAGAGTTTGACACTGCTGGTTTGTGAATGTGGGTCACAGTGTGTTCCCTCCCTGCCACATTCTAATGTGTTCCTTCCACTCTGCAGAGGGACAAGCTTCTCTCTTGCTCTTTGCAATAGGCATCTGCTGAATTTCTCCTGCTGACGCTAGATACCAATCATCCCTCATTGTCAGCTAGCCTGGCTTTGTACCTTCTGCAGGAAAAAGAACTGACTTCTGAGGGCAGCAAGAAGGTTCAAGTCTGTGGTTCAGTGCCTGGTCTGAGCTGTGCTTTTCAGAAATCTGGGTGCAGATTCCCTTTTTCCATCGCTGCTGTGCATGGCAAATGCTGCAGATTGTAACTTGTTGCCCAACTGATTGGCACATCCTGTCCTTGCTCAAGGGCACATTTCCTTAAGGTAAAATAGTGATAGGATGAGAGGGAATGGATTGAAGCTTGAGAAGGGCAGATTTAGACTGGAGATTAGGAAGAAATTCTTGACAGTGAGGATGGTGAAACACTGGAACAGGTTACCCAGGGAGGCTGTGGATGTCCCCTCCCTGGAGGTGTTCAAGGCCAGGTTGGATGAGGCCTTGAGCAACCTGATCTAGTGAGTGGTGTTCCTACCCATGGCAGAGGAGCTAAAACTAGATGATCTTTAAGGTCCCGTCCCTCCTATGGATCTGTGAAAATGTCATGATCCCGGAGATGCCAGAGGTGAGGACAATCTGTTCTTCCCCTCTTGCCACGCAGTGCAGGAACCCCAGCTCTACCACAAAGCAGGGAAACACCACGAAAAGCCATTCTACTCTGGAAATATCAGGGGGGCGGGGAGGAGGTTAATGACTAACATTAAAGTCTATCAGAGCCCAGGTGACGCATGGCACCTTGACTTTGGTACACCTTTATCAATGTCCACCCGAGGGAGGGCAGCTGTGACTGCATTGCACAGAACAACACAGGAAGGATAAAGCAGCTGCGATGGTTGCGGAGCCAGGGGCAGAGCTGCTGTAACACTGTGGGTTTGTCTCTGTGCAATGCCTGAAGGCCTCATCCGGCTGCAAGAGCTGATCATGGCCCCCTCGAGGTACAACATCCGCCTGAAGATTCGGCAGCTACCGCTGGATACCGATGACGCGCGGCCGTTGCTGAAGGAGATGAAGCGGGGCAGGGAGTTCCGCATCATCTTTGACTGCAGCCACCTGATGGCAGCTCAGATCCTCAAGCAGGTGAGTGGGAGCGATGAGGCTGAGGCAGAGGTGAGCATCCAGGGAACCTCTGAGGAGCGTCTGAGGGAGTTGGGGTTGTTCAGTCTGGAGAAGAGTTGGCTGTGGAGGGGAGACCCTAAGGGGAGATCTCATCACTCCTTACAGCCGCCTGAAGGGAGGTCGGAGCAAGGAGAGGGCAGCCTCTGCCCCTTGGTGGCAAGCAACAGAACCAGAGGAAACAGTTCTGGTAGGGTGCTAGGGAATAATTCTTCACTGAAAGGGTTCTCAAACGTTGGAATGGTCTGCCCAGGGCAGTGCTGGAGTCAGCATCCCTGGAGGTGTTTAAGCAGTGTGTGGATCTGGTGCTTAGGGACATGGTTTAGTGTTGACCCTTCAGTGTTGGGTTAAGGATTGAACTGGATGATCTTAGAGGTCTCTTCCAACTCGATATTTTCAGTGATTCTGTAATGCATATGGGGTGGCCACACTAGGGGACAGCCCAGATCTGCCTCTATCCACAGGCCACAGCTCCACCAAGAACTACAACTGGTTTATCCTTCGAGGATACTACAGCAAATGTGGTTTTCACTGGAAAATTGGAAGTATCCAAAAAGTGACATAAAAGTAGTTAGATATCAGAAGCAAGTTCTTCACAATGAGGGTGGTGAAATACTGAGACAGGTTGCCTAGAGATGTGGTTGAAGCTTCATCCCTGGAGATGTTCAAGGTCAAACTTGGTGGGCAACCTGATCTAGCTGGAGATGGCCCTGCTGAGTGCAGGGGGATTGGATAAGGTGAACTTCAGGGTCCCTTCCAACTCAAAGCATTCTGTGATTTTTGTGACCATTGGTAAGAAGGGACATGTGTCCCAGGAGGAGACATGCCAGGGATTTGGGAGACACAGTGCTGAGCCCAGGCTGTGGGCCTTCTGCCACTGCTATGCCACAACCAGAGCAGCAGCAGCAGCAGCAGGACTGTGCTCTGGGTCACTCCTGTCGCTGCTCATTCAGCCTTGTGCAGCAGTCTGTGCACACTGATTTTCAGCATCCTGGTTCCTTCCTGTGCCACTTCATGCTCCAGGTTTGTGACCCAGTGCCCACTCAGCAGAGCAGGTATTGGCCATCCTAGTTTGTCTGGCCCTGTCCCCAGCCCTGCACCTCACTGTTGGAGCCAGGAGGGACATCCTCTGTCCATTCCTGAGTGCCCTGTGCAGTTCTTGGACTTTAAGCCAGATGTCAGCGATTTTCCATTCATGTGTTCTGTCTCCTTTCTCCCTGAGTTCCTCTGCTGGCATTTTCCTCAGATCAGTAGGTTTGCTGCTCACCCCAGCTCCTCATTTCGACCTGCTTGGAGGTCTCAGGATCAATACGAGGCTGAGGAAACCACACTCAGGCGGAAACCAGTGGTGCAAGTGTTGCTCATATCAGCCCAGCAAGACACTACCACATAGATTAAATCAGTTCCCCGTAGGGCTGAGAAAGTAGCACATGGAAAGAGGATTCTCTTGCAGCCTGCTTGATGCAAAATGAAGGGAAGTGCTCCGAGAAATCAAAAAGCCTGGGAAGGTTTATTAAAGGAAGCAATATCAGGGACTCATTGTCTCCTGCCTATTATTTTAACATCCTGGCTGTTTGGTGCTGCTCACTTATGATGCAGTTTATGATAGTTTATTGTGCCATCTGCCCTGCTCATCTCCGTGAGCGCAGAGTGAGGAAGACAGAGGAGACTGTCACTGCAAGCACAACCTGGGACAAGCCAAAACCATCTCCTGGAGTGGGGGGGGGCTGCTCTTGCTTTGCAGTGTCAGAAGAACAACACACAGAAGAAAACTGGACTGCAAAAAATGGTCCAGCCTTCTGTTCGTTCCAGAAACAATAACAGTTATATTTTATTGTAGCATCTACCTGTTGTAACATGGTGGTAACTTGGTAACTACACCAGTGAGCTCTGTGCACCTCTGGCCACCAGTGCCTGCTCTGTCCAGGCTCCCTGGAGCCTTCTGGCTGTTCTGTCCACCCTGATGCAGCGCCTATGGGTGACAAAAATGTTCTTTCAACACTCATGTTAAAATTTCCAATGGTTTTAGCTGCATATCTTTAGGTAACACAGAAGAATGGTTTGAGCAACTCAAGCCTCCAGCTGCTCAGGCAGCTCTGACTAGGCTCACACCATCCTGCCAGCCCAGAGCTTGCCACTCGCTGTTGAAGGTAAGGTGCTCCCACAGCAAACACCTAACAAAGCACTTCACTGATCATCTGGGCAGGATTTTTGAACTGGAGTAGCAAAACAAAAACAAAACAAAAAAAAACCCCACAACCCCATGGGTTAGTAATCCATGAGCAACAACAAGAGAGCTGCCACAAGGAGGTAAGGATGACATTGCCGCATCCTGTTCCAGCCTGCCTTCCTTGACGTGACTGAGACATCAACCCATTGGTTATTTTACTGCTGTGAAAACCTACCACAGAGCCAGGCCTGCTCATGATGCCTTCCAACCTTCCCCAACTTCTCTGGCTTTGCTCATTTTCGGTCCCTTGTTAATACTTTACATCTGTTCTCTGGCTCCCAGCTTCCCTGCTCTCCTTGGCAGCTGTCTCTGAACAGTTGCTGCGCTCTGCAGCACACAGATGTGCCTGCCTTAGCTTTAGCAGAGATCCCATTCTCATCCCAGAGATTGCCTGTAGCTTATCCACCAGGTTCATCACTTATTCATTTCCCCACAACCCCAGATGTGCCCTTCATCCAAGGTGCCAGCATGGGGAAGCTGGAGTTTGCTTCGTGTAGCAGCTCTGGGCTCTTCATCCACTGCTGAAAGGAACCATCCAGCTGTGGAATCCAAGCTGGAATCTCATAATTTCCTCCTGAGTAGTTTCACGTCATCCCACTGATGCTTCACACGCTCAGGACCACTCCCTGTTCAGGCTCTGTGCATCTGGTTGGGAGAGAGCTGGAACAGCCCCATTGGCCAGGCAGGTGGCACAGGGACAGCTCCCAGGCTTTCAGAAAGGCACTTCTAGGGCAGAAAACAGGGAATAAAGTCACCCTCTAGAGTTACAGTATCCAGGCTTTTAATCTCCATCTTTTCCTTTTCCCTCTGTTTTTTGACATCTCACTTCACACTGTCACTCTCTTTCTCCCTCAGGGCTAAATCTTGCCCTGGTAATTTTAGCAAAACCCAAGGGAAATGAACATTTTAGGGGGGAACTGAAGTCGCTTTCCTCTCAGTGGAGATTTTTAAATGCTCTTGCATGGGTTTCCTCCAGAAAATGTGCTGACAAGAGCCAGCATCACAGCCAAACCCAAAAAAAACCCCCAAACTCCTTTAGCCAACCACCATCTTCAAGGTGACCCTTCCCACAGCCAGGAATGTGTCCCCCTTGTGCCGTGTAGGATACGGTCAGTCAGCCAAGGTGCCTGCAGCCCACAGCATGCCCTACAAACCTGAGAGAACAGCACATTCCCTCCACAGCTCGCTTATGCAGATCCCAGCAATCTGTAGGAGCCATCCTTGTGTG
This sequence comes from Eubucco bourcierii, assembly GCA_013396675.1. NCBI lineage: Eukaryota > Metazoa > Chordata > Aves > Piciformes > Ramphastidae > Eubucco > Eubucco bourcierii. Next base: position 35,596 of record VWZE01015967.1, read on the forward strand.
GGGGCTGGCACACCTAAAACCTGGGCTCGCCAAGTGTACTTGGCTCTGTGCTGCCATCTGCAAGGGCTGAGAGGTGTCCCTGCTCCCCATTCCTGTGCCTCTATGTTCCCTGATCCATTTCTACATCAGGCACTGCATCAGGGCATGCCTGTGGCACACAGGTAGGAGGGACTCAGGCCAGAGCTGTGGGTACAGGTTACAGGAAAAGATGCTGAAGGTGGGCGCTGAGCTGCAGAAATCCATGTGTGAGAAAGCAAAAGCCTGTTACTCGGTGTCTCGGTCAGTGCCTGGCTTGCAAACATGAGGAAAGTCTTCTCTTGCCATCCTGCACAGGTTCGTGAAGGTTGCTGGTTGTTGGCTATCTAATAAGGAAAGGCAAGCCCTCCTCTCCCAGCTGAGCCCACAGAAGTCAACTGTATCCTTGGCAGATCATGCAGACAGAATTACCCATGCGTAACCCTGTGCTGTGGGCTGTGTTACCACTTTCCCTGGCACAGCAACACCCAGAAAGGTCACCACCCTCCACAGGAACTGGACACTGGGGCTTTGTGTCATTTCAGAAGGGCTGGAGGAACACAGTTCAGCATCTGCCTCTTGCTGGCTAAGTGTGTGCTTCACAGGGCTGATCCAGCCTCCAGCTCCTGCTGCAGTGCCCAGATCAGCTCTGAGGAGGTTTATGAGCGTTGTCCTGGCCTGTGTCCACTCTTACTAACCTCTTTTCCCTCCTCTCCTCAAGGCCATGGCAATGGGAATGATGACAGAATACTACCACTTCATCTTCACCACTCTGGTAAAGTATCCAACCTGTGCATGCCTTTTTCACACTCTGCTGAGGCAGGAGGTTGTGGGAGCAGCAGGAGAGTACATAAAGCCCGGTCCAGGGTGGGCATTGCTCAATTACAGGACTCTGGAGCACTGGGTTGGAAAAAACAAGGGGAAGGAGGGGGTCTGGTGCTCTATAATGGGAGGGAAGAGTAGGGTTGGGTTTAGAGCAGCCCTCAGTGCCATGGCTGTAAGGTCTCTGCAGCTGCAGCATCCCCAGGAGCTCAGCCCAAGCCATGTCACTCCTTTCTTTTCCTGCCTTTGGGCTGGCTCAGTCATTTGGACCTGCTCTGGCTTTGCACAGATGTAGGTTCTATTTCCCCTCCCAGTCGTTTTGATTTCAGTGCAGCTACCCACGCACAGAAAGAAGAACATATGTGTGGATTTGCAAAGCTGAAGTCCCACAGACAGGATCTGATGGGGCCAAGTTCCAGTCAGAAACTGGTTATGTGTCTGAGTGTTCATCCAGGTCTCCCTTAAGAGCCAGGAGCAGCCCTGCCATGGTCAGTAGTTCAGTACCAGGTTTGTTTTGCATGAGAAGAACTCAAGTTGAAATTAACTCATCTGTCATTAAGCACAGGCCAGTTCCTCTCTGACTCCAGGAGGCATTTTGGTTATTTGGGTTTTTTTGGGATGTCACTTTTATTCCCACATAGGATGCTATTGTCTGATGCACTGATGAATTCTGTGTGATTTCCAAGTTTTTTTTTTTTTCCCCTCTCTTTTTTTCTTTTCCCCTTTAGGAAAGAAACAGAATAAACTTACCCTTAAGAATGGCCGATTTTATTTTTCAAATGCAAAAGACATTTTAATTACCCCTGCTGCCATTATCTATTCCAGGCAGCTTTAAGCATTTTGCAGATAACCTCCTATTAATCAGCCCCAGCAGAGCCTGGAGTACATTTCATGTGTAGGTACAGCCTGGAGGTGGGGAAAAGAGAATTATAATAAATTAATAGATAAGCAATCACAATTAATGCCACTTTCCTGAAATAACAGTTATATCATGGGAAAGATATTTTAATCTGCCATTCCTTAAGGCAATGTTTTCCTAGCTTGCAATGCTTGTGCTTCGCCTTCTACAGCACTAGACCCATGGGGTGCTAATGAATTAGTCTATTATGTTACACTGAATGTTTCTAAAAGGTCCCTCGTCAATACTGAGCATAGTGCATCAACACTTGGCATGAAAAGCTCCAACGTTTTGCTAGGCAGCAAGACTACAGCTCAGTGGCTCTAGCGTCAAGAGCCCCATCAGAGGTGGAGCAGCTCTGCTGAGCCTCCAGCCCGCACCCTCCTCTCACATCCCAAGAGCCCTCTTTGAGAGGGCACGGCCAGGAAATCCTTACAAATCCACGAGTTTGCCACTGCTGCTGCTTACAGCAGTTAGAGGCAAGAGCAGGAATGTGTGCACATGGTCTAAAGTCAGTTGAGGAGCAATGGTTTGAAGCAGGAGCAGGGTGGATTAGGTTGGATGTCAGGAGGAAGTTCTTTGCTAAGAGCGCTGAGGGATGTGGTTGAGATCCCAATCCATGGAGTCATTCAAGGTCAGACTCAATGTGGCCCTGAGCAGCCTGATGGAGGTGGAGACCATAGAATCATAGAATGGTAAGGTTGGAAGGGACCTCAAGGATCATCCAGTTCCAACCCCCTGCCATAGGCAGGGACACCTCCCACTAGTACAGGTTACTCAAGGCCTCATCCAATCTGGCCTTGAACACATCCAGGGAGGGAGCAGCCACAACCTCCCTGGGCAACCTGTTCCAGTGCCTCACCACCCTTACTGTAAAGAACTTCCTCCTAACATCCAGTCTAAATCTCCCCTCTGCTAGTTTAAGCCCATTGCCCCTTGTCCTGTCATTGCAGGACCTTGTAAATAATCCTTCCCCAGCCTTCCTGTAGGCCCCCTTCAGATACTGGAAGGCTACTATCAGGTCCCCTCAAAGCCTTCTCTTCTCCAGGCTGCAGAGCCCCAACTCTCTCAGCCTGTCCTCATAGGAGAGCTGCTCCAGCCCTCTGATCATCTTTTGTGACCCTCCTCTGGACCCGCTCCAACACTTCCACGTCCTGCCAAGTGCAGGGGAGTTGGACAAGATGACCTTGGAGGGCTCCTCCCAATCCAACACCATCTGTGGATCAGTAACGACAAATTACACACCCAGCCTGCCCTCTCCTGAGGTACCAAACCAGAACAGTCCACTCATCCACTGGTGCTGACAGTGGGGTGCTCTTGTGAAAGTCGATGTGCCTGAGGCTCAGGACACCACACAAGTGCTCCTGTGACCAAACACAGGGTGGTTTATTGCTCCAACAGTGCTGAAGGTGCCAACCTCCCACCACAGGCACCGCTGCTCCTCCCAGCAACAGCTGCCCCCACAGATCTGTGCCCAGACTGAGACCCATGGCAGCCACATTACCCATGAGCTGCTTTGCTCCTCCTGGACACCTGCTTCTGCAGCTTCTGACTGTGGAGGTGAGAAGATCAGACTCTGGCATCATGGTTGACAAGGGGCGACCCAACAGGGAGGTGGGAAAGTGCGCATAGGGAGGGGCACAGACACATCAAGAGTGAAGCTTTCTAAAGGTAGAAGGATGAAGGGGGAAACTCATCTGCAGCACAGGAAGTAATGAATGAAAGGGAATGTAGATGAGGTGGAAAATAGAACCAGATGTTTCCATTTGTGGTGGTGAATGAGCAGAAAACATAGAATTGATCTGGCAGTTCCCTGCCATGCATGCACCTCCCCACCTTCTGACACACTGCTTGTGTCCTTAACGCCAGGAGATGATTAATCAGGCTGCAGCAGATCTATACTGGAACCAAGAAGGGACCTGATACAAGGTTGACTATAGGAAGCTGGTGAAATGAAAGGTCAGTGGAGAGCAGCAGGATGGGAAGGGCACCCAAAATACCAGTAGGAACTGAAAGGTGGCCAGGGCTGGCAATCTGACAGATGAGAGGCCCTAAAATCTGGAGCTCAGTGGATCAGGTCCAGGGAGGTTCTCCGCCCCCTCTACTCTGTCCTGGTGAGACCACATCTGGATTACTGTGTCCAGTTTGAGGGTCCCCAGTTCAGGAGAGACAGGGACCTGCTGGAGAGAGTTCAGCAGAGTCACGAGGATGACTATGGGACCTGAGCACCTCCCCTATGAAAAGAGTCTGAGAGCCCTGGGGCTGTTTAGTCTGGAGAGGAGAAGGCTGGGAGAGGATCTGATCAATGTGTACAAATATCTGAGGGGTAGGTGCCGAGAGGAGGAGGCCAATCTCTTTTCTCTAGTCAGCAGCAATAAGACAAGGATCAACAGCTAAGAGCTGGAACAGAGAAGGTTTCACCTCAACATGAGGAGAAACTTCTTTACTGTAAGGGTCACAGCACTGGAGCAGGCTCTTCAGAGAGGTTGTGGAGTTTCCTTCTCTGAAGAGTTTCAAAACCCACTTGGATGCATTCCTGTGCCAGCTACCCTGTGTGATTCTGCCTTGGCAGGGAAGTTGGACTGGATGATCTTTGGAGGTCCCTTCCAACTTCTAAAATTGTGATTCTGTTCAACCTGGAGAAGAGGAAGCTCAGGGTAGACCTCATTGCTCTCTACAACTGCCTGAAGGGAGATTGTAGCCAGGTGGGGTTGGGCTCTTCTACCAGGCACCCAGAGACAGAAGAAAAGGACACAGTCTTGAGCTGCGCCAGGGCAGGTTGAGGCTGGATGTTAGGAAGAAGTTCTTCCCAGCAAGAGAGATTGGCATTGGGATGGGCTGCCCAGGGAGGTGGTGGAGTTCCCATCCCTGGAGGTGTTTAAGAGGAGGCTGCATAAGACACTTAGTGCCGAGGGTTAGTTAATTAGAAGGTGTTAGGTTGGACTGGATGATCTCAAAGACCTTTTCATCAACCTGGTTGATTCTGTGATTATGTTGACAAACTCCCCATCTTTGCTTAAACTCTGTGGGTAGTGCTCAAAACAGCCCTGAGCAGCTGTCTTTGCTCTACAGGGACCAGAAGAGGGCTGAGCAAGCATTCCCAGCCCCATCTTTGACATCCTCCATCAACCTGGCCTGGATCAGCAATGGTGTGGCCATCAAGAGCAGGGCAGGGATGGTACCCCTATACTGGGCGCTGGTGAGGCCACACATTCTAGGTTCAGTTTTGAGGCACTCATGCCAAGAAGGACATTGAGGGGCTGGAGGCAACACAACCAGCGAAGGGTCTGGAGAACAAAGCTGGTGAGGAGTGGCTGAGGCAACTGAGGGTGTTTAATCTGGACAGTAGGAGACCGAGGGGAGACCTCACTGCTCTCTACAGCTCTGTGAAAGGAGATTGCAGTGAGGCAGGGGCTGGTCTCTTCTCCCTAGCATCTGGTGATGGAATGAGGAAAAAACAGCCTGAAATTGTGCCAGATAAGGTTTAGGTTGAACACTAAAAACAGTTTTTCACTGAAATTGCAAGCCAGGCATTGTAACAGGCTGCCCAGGGAGGTGGTGGAGTCACCATCCCTGGAGGCATTCGAGCAGCATTTGTGGTCAGAGCATTTAGGGACAGGGTCTAATGGCCACAGTAGTGCTGGGCTAGATGATCATGGGGGGCTTTTCCAACCCAAGCAATTCTATGACAGCACAATACTATTCCTCCACCAGCTTCCAGTTTAGCCAAGTGCTTCAATTCATTGTGAGAAGAGAGAAGCAGTTAGAGAGAGGAGTTCAGCCTAAGTAAGGAGAACCAGCCAGCACCCATAGCAATCTTAGGGTGACCATCAGACCTATTTGTACATAGCTGGGGGGCCACCAGGCCCCCCAGCCTTTAGATCCCCTCCACCATTCACCCAGTGTGCACCATGGGCACTCACCTGCAGTCACAGGAAGAGGATCCCTCTGCCCAGTCAGGCAAGCTTAGGGCTTGCCTTTCCTGGGGCAGATTATAAAGGGGAGTGGGCAGGGAGGGCAAAGTGGTCACACCTGGGGTGAGAGGAGGCTCCAACAGCACCCAGGTGCTCTGGGTTTGGGGGAAAGGGGAAAAGGGCAAAATGAGGTGTGGGGTGGGAAAGGGGCAGTGTGGGGTTGGAAAGGGACAGAGATGAAAAGAGGAAGATGGGGGGAAAGGAAGGAGATGCAAAGAAAAAGGGGAAGATGGGGGGAAACAGGGGATGCAGAAGAAAGGAGGGAGATGAGGAAGAAGTGGGATAAAAAAATATAATTAAAAAAAAGTTAGTTCTGCTCTGGTGGGGGGGTTGGACTAGATGATTTTTCAAGGTCACTTCCAACCCCTAACACTGTGTGATTCTGAGGGGAAACAATCTGGTTTTGCTACCAAAAAAAATTATTTCCCCCCAGCAATTTCCAGGCTACAAACCAAGGTGTGACACAAGGTTACAAATCGCGCAGAAATAAATGTGTGCCAGCAGGTCAGAGCCAGGAGCACCTCCGTGTACAGGGAGCAGCATCTGGCTGCAGCTAAGCTGCTCTCTCTGTCCTTAAAGTAAGTCGTTTAGAAGTCAGCACTGTGGCCTGCTTTACTCAATGCCCTTTAACAAAACAGGGAGGTTTGTACTTGATGTTTCTTTCAGGTGAAAAAAGGACTTCCAACAACAACAACAACCAAAGAGCAACCAGGCTGAGTTGAGCTCTGCTGTGATTAATGGCTGGGCCCCGGCTGCACCTGCTGCCAAAAGCACAGTGCAGTGCCTGGGCTGCGGAGTCAGAGGCCAGTGCTTAAGGAAAAGATCAAGCCCCCCCCAAGCTTATGAAAGCAAAACAGCTGTAAGAGTTCCTTGCTCTCCCACTGAGAATGAAGTCTCAGCTTCTGGCAGCGTGGAGTTTGTGGTACTTTGCTGAGGGTAGTGTGTTTAGGGCCAGTGCTTGCCCAGCAGAGCAGAGCAGGGCTCGCTGCTGATGGATACTGTCCCTGGGCAATCCCACAGCCTGGCTGTGTGCTGCCAGCAAAGGCATGTTATTTCAGACAGCAGGAGTCACCTAATCCCTGCTGCGTTTAACCTCTCCTCTGAGTGCAGTACTCTGTACTCACCCCCACCCTCCACCTCGGAGACAGGGCTGTTGCTTTCCCACCTCCCCACACTTGTGACCACAGACCACTGGCAGAGATTGTTCAGGATAAACTCCGATGAAATCTGTTCCATCCACAAATGATACCCATTAACCAAGCCCCCTCCCAGCTGCCCTTCCCCACCACATTCATTCAGGACTCCCTGGTTCCGTGCTGGGGCTCACTCTTGCTGTCTAACCCCAGCCCACTCATCCCAGTCATGGAGCTCTGGCAGTGATCCCTCAGCTGAAGATCAGATTTTGACACATGGAAGTGCCAGGAGATGCATTAAAGAAGTGCTCTGGCAGAGGCCTCCAAAAGCCCCTCTCTTGCTGCTGCCAAGTGCTTCTGGTGGGCTGGCTGCCAGCGGCTGAGGGCTGCCTGGCGGGGCTGCAGGCACACAAAGGGCATCCTCATTCACTTGCAGACTGTGTAGGCTGGTTGGAATGTCAAGAAATGCGTCTTAGTTCCTCTTTGATAGCTGTCTGCAAATTGGCATTCTGCACTCCCAGTTCCTCTGTCATCTGCAGCAGCCTGGGGACTTGGGCACTGCTCATCCTCCATAGAAGGGCCTCAGGGAGCTTCAGAGGCAGGAACTCTGCCTTGTCCCCTGCCTTGGCTGCTCTTTTGTCCCAGTTACAGAGAGCAGTTCTGGTTTTCTCCCCACACCTCACTCACCTCTTTCATGCAGACTGAGTTGTTTGGCAGGAGCTCCTCTCCGTGTGGGGGTGAACCTGCACATCTGGCTCCCAAACTCCACTGACACTCATGAGTCTCTGCAGGCAGTGACTAATGGCAGCAGACAGTACAAGGCAGCAGCCATGAGGCCATCATTCTGCCTGCCACCTCCTGCAGGCTCTGCCTTCCTGCTTCAGAAACGATGCAGAAGAGACAAACAAAACAAAACTAAACAAAATGTTTAAACTGGTTTCTCTCTTTTAAGGATCTTTATGCATTAGACCTAGAACCATATCGCTACTCTGGGGTGAACCTGACTGGCTTCCGGATCCTCAATGTGGAGAATCCCCACGTGTCCTCCATTGTCGAGAAGTGGTCCATGGAGAGGTTGCAGTCCGCACCCAAGGCAGAGTTGGGACTGCTCGATGGTGTGATGATGGTATGGGAGGTTTAAGGGAAGTGTGGTTAAAGTTTGGGAAGATGATCAGCAGGGCAGGGAGGGCAGGAATTGCTCTGGTTCTTGTATGAGCAGCAACTCATCCCAGGAGACTTTCCCCAAGGTAGCTGCTGGCATCCTTCATAACCATCACTTGAACTCTATGACTTTGGGTGATGAGTACCCTGCGGCCCACTGCTGGGTTCACACTCCCCTTTTGCACCCCAGCTACCAACAGATCATCCAGTTCTGAGTAGCTCTCCTCCTTCCTCCCTTCTTGCTGCTAAAAACCTGCTCCCAGGACCAGCCAATCTCAAAGCTTCCAGTTGCAGAAAGGGGGAAAGTGCCTTGGCAGTGGCGACTGGGAACTTGCAGAGAGGGAGCTGCAGTCAGCTTGGTGCAGACGTTGAGTGGGATGGGCTGGGTGCAACCCAAACCCCACAGCACCCAGGAGGGTTGCTCTCTGTCCTCAGCTGCTCTCCACAGGTCCTGTTTCAGCTCAGGGGAGCATGAGCACCTCGCAGGTCTTTCCAACCATCCCTAGGAGCAGAAACACCCCCATCCCCCTGGACAAACCAGGTAGCCAGAGCCTCTCCCATGGGTGCTGACAGGGCCCCAGCTGCCTCCGCTTCCCTTGAGAGCTCCCATCCCAGGGATGTGAGACAGCACATGGCAGGACAGGGCTAGGCAATTCCCCAAGATAGATGCAGGGAGAACAAGCCAAAGCGATGACCAGAGCTAGGCTTTGCTGAAGCTTTGATGACTCCTTTAGGGCCTGATGGCAGCCCTGCTCTGCTGAGTTACTGCTGGGAAGGGTCAGCACCTGCTCGCCCATCTGTCTTCCCTGCCAGGATGTCTCCGACCCTTGTAATTGCCAAATGGCTCCCTCCTTCCCTCTCCCTTTAGGTCTGCCAGCACCAGCACCATAAGTGGCAAAGCCTCTTAGACTTTCACCTGGAGACAGCTTCTCACAGCCCTCCTGATGGTTTTGCCCTTAGAGGAGATCCCCACCATTCAGGCTGTGAGAGCTGGGGCTGTTCAGCCTGGAGAAGAGAAGGCTCCAGGCAGACCTTAGAGCAGACTTCCAGTCTGTTGTCCCAGAAGGGGACTACAGGAGGGCTGAGAGAGACTTCTTACAACAGCCTGCAGTGCCAGGACAAGAGGGAAGGGAAGAGCATGAGGAGAGGATGGTTAGGCTGGAGATTAGGAAGAAATTCTTGACAATGACAGTGGGCAGACACTGGCACAGGCTGCCCAGGGAGGTTGTGAGTGTCCCCTCCCTGGAGGTGTTCAAGTTCAGGCAGGATGAGGCCTTGAGCAGCCTGGGCTGGTGGGAGGCATCCCTGCCCATGGCAGGGCAGATAGAACTAGATGATTTTGAAGGTCTCTTCCAATCTAAACCATTATTTGAACCTATGAACTCTCCTTCAGCCTCCCACATTCGTGCAGCATTGCCCAAAGCTGCAACACTGCATTTGCCTGCAGCACTGCTGGGTCTCCCCTACTGTTGGCTCCTCTTGGTCTTCTCCAAAGGGGATCCTACCTTTCAGTTGTGCTTGTCCGCTGTCTGTTCTGGTGGGGCTCTGATCTCAGCTGGGCTTTACAGCAGGTAATTCACCATGAAATTGGACATATTCTTGCATCCCCTCTCTCCTAGCCCCAAAGCTGCCCCTGCAGCTGTAAACAAGCTCACAGGATGCAGGTCAGTGCCTGTTCTTCGTGCTTGGGTGCTACAGGAAGGGAAGGTCACAGGGCTGGCTGCCAGCACTGTAGATTTTCTTCACAGCCACATCCTGCTAGATATTTGCCCAGTTATTTGCTGTATTGTTTTATTTTATTACACTGCTGCTACACTCACATCTGGTTTGTAGCTTTGTGAGGCCACCAAATGATGTATTTGCTCTGGGAGGATTTACCATATCGGAGTGAAAAATAAATCCAATTCCCTTCATCAGTGTTTGGAGGTGACACAGGGCATCTCAAATTGAATCTAAAGCCATCACATTATGTGGAAGAAAAGGGGGGAAAAAGAGTTCTCCCTAGATCAAATCGTTGAAATGCAGGAAGATATTGAAGTCTGTGAGCTCCTGATCTGTGACCAAAGTGACACTTTGGTCACTTTGGCAAACCCTGTATCCGCAGACAAGCCTTTTAATCCTCTGGTTTGTGTTTGCCCATGTATAAAATGGCTTGGACATTGTGTTCTCATGCAGGTTTGGTTTTACACTCAGGCAAAACAGACCAAGTCAGAAAATCCTGTTCCTCTCTGCTGCATTCATATATCTCTGCTTGTCCTCTTTGGCAGTCCAGCAGTGGACGCACTGGAAAAAACGGAGCAGACAAGTGACATTTCCACCAGCTCGGGGTTTAAGGCAGGGCTCTGATCTCCTAAAGAGCCACTCACAGAAAAAGATGCTGGCAAGGCTTAGTCATGAGCAGAGCTATGAGTTTTGAGGACATGCTTTGCATGAGAGGTCAGCTTGAAGGTTTACACAAGTCCTGTGTTTGAGCAGAAGCACAGATGGCAATCTCTTTAGAGCCCAGTGGATCTCTTGAGAGCCCAGTGGATCTTTGGAGAGCTCAGTGTACCTCTTCAGACCCCAGTGGATATCCCCAGAGCCCAGCCCTACCTTCAGAGTGCTGTTTGCAGGGTTAGACACCTGGGAGGTAGAATCATCAGCACTGAACCAGCACAGAGAATACCCTTGGGTCTAGCGGGTGTTGGGCAGGTGTTTCTTGGGAGGGTTCTTGCAACCTCTCCTGTGACACATTAGGGAGCCCTCGCTGCTGTGCTGTCTGACCACTGCCTGGCTCTGGCAGCACCACCAACACAAACGTTGTTCCCCTTCCCTTTAGACAGATGCTGCCCTCTTGTACGACGCCGTGCATGTGGTGTCCGTCTGCTACCAGCGCGCGCCGCAGATGACAGTGAACTCCCTGCAGTGTCACCGCCACAAGGCCTGGAGGTTCGGTGGCCGCTTCATGAATTTTATCAAAGAGGTAAGAGCAGCACTTGCACCAGAACTGCTCCCACAACACAAACGTGCCCTGCAGCAGCAGGTGTGGGGACACACAGCAGAGAGGCTTGGCAGGTGGTAGAAAAATCCCCTCCGCCTGAGCAGGTGCAACTGGGTGGAAGCACACAGGATCACAGGATCACAGATGTCAGGGGTTGGAGGGTACCCAAAGAGATCACTGAGTCCAACCCCCCTGCCAGAGCAGGACCAGACAATCTAGCTCAGGGCAGACAGGAACACATCCAGACAGGCCTGGAAAGGTTCCAGAGAAGGACACTCCACAGCCTCTCTGGGTAGCTTGTGCCAGGGCTCTGGGCCCCTTCCAGGCAAGAAGTTGCCCCTTGTGTTGAGCCGGAACCTCCTGTGCTGCAGCTTCCATCCGTTGATCCTTGTCCTATCCCAGGCAGCAAGTGAGAAGAGCCTGATACACACCAGGCTGCTGAGCACACTCAGAAAGGACAAATCCTCTCTTTGCCTTCCAAACAACATCCCTGCAGTCACATAAAAACATCCAAACCAGGCTGAAATCTCCTATGCTGTCACCAAGACTGGCCTTGGCCTCTTCTCACATTAGGAGCAGCTGGACCCTGCTCTCTGCGAGGCCATTTCTTAGCAGAGCAACTGACCATTGCCTTTCAGAGGAACATTTGCTCAGGGTCCACAAAGGACATTCAGTGCCACTAAACCCTAGTGGAGAGGCTGGCAGCACTGGGTGTCTCTGCCTGTGCACTGATGAGCAGCTTTCGCAGAGCAGTGGATTTAGCAAGCACTGAGCCCAGGGAGCAAGGAGGCAGCTCCATTCCCCCTCTGTTTTCATTACCTTTTCTCTCTGTCCAGACCATGTAATTGTCTGCATCTGGCTGAGCACTCAAGCAGACTCAAAGAAAGGGGTATTTGTGAGCTGGGAGCTCACCAAGGGAGTGCAGCACAGGGAAGGTGATAGACAGGCTCCAGAGGAGGGCAACAAAGCTGGGGAAGGGCCTGGAGAATAAATCTGATGAGGAGCGACTGAGGGAGCTGGGGAGGGTTAGTGTGAGGAAGAGGAGGCTGAGGGTAGAGCTCATTGCTGTCTACAGCTACCTGAAGGGACGTTGTGGAGAGGCTGCTGCTGAGATCTGCTCACAGGGAACTGCAGACGGAACAAGGGGGAATGGCCTCAAGCTGAGGCTGGGGAGGTTTAGATTGGACACTAGGAAAACGTTTTTTCCTGCAGAGGGTGGTCAGGGACTGGCACGAGCTGCCCAGGGAAGTGGTGGAGTCACCCACCCTGGGTGTATTTAAGGGTGGACTGGATGTGGTGCTTGGGACTATGGTTTAAGGTGAAATCCTGTATAGTAGTTATGGGTTGGACTTGGTGATCCTGAGGGGCTTTGCCAGCCTGGATGTTTCTGTGATTCTGTGAGCAATTTGCAGCCCTCCCAGAAGAGGCTCCAAGCATCCACTCCTGCACCCCCTCCCTGGGTTTTGCTCTATCTCCAAGGAGCCTTCACAGTAGGAAAAATGAAGGCAGAGCTGCAGGGAGATACTGCAGCTCCCAGCAGGTATGAACTTGTGACAACTCTCCCTGATTTACCCCAAGGCGTTTGAAACTTCTGCCCCTGTGGGAAGTTACAGAGCTAGCTGCAGTCTGGGCTACATGACTAGGGCACCTGTAAGGGCTGAGTATAAAATCCCCAAAAAGTCCTCAGCAGAAAAGAGCAGAAGCAGTTGTTGATCGTCAGGATGTTTTGTGCTGCAGCATCACCTGCAGGCCCTGATCGTGGGGCAGTGAGAGCCCACCCCAGTGCTGCCAGAGCTGCTGGGAGCCTCTGCAGCAGCAAAGGGGAGGGGAGAGGAGGACTCGTTCCCATTACAGACAGAATGAACTCCTGTCTTCGCAGGCACTGAGAATAGTTTCTCTCCTCTCTCTCCTTTGTTGTATTTTGTTCCCCTCTGCAGAAAGCTGCTCCAGTTGGCTGCCAAAAGAGAGTGTAAATAATTTGTTTGGTTGGCTCCTTTTGCAAATTACCCTCATCCTCACACTCCAGTGCCCTCCTGTTGTTTCCCTTCCTGGCACCGCGTCAGCTTGTTGCAGGGATCAGCTTCCTCCCTGCTGCAATCAGAACACACAGCAATTGCTCTCTCTAAGCCCCTGCACCAAGCAGGGTGCAGAGGGACACACACACACACACACACACCCCCCCCGCCCCAGACACCCATTGCCTCTGCCCTGTGGTCACCATGGGCACCAGCGCCCTCACTCATGGGGTGGGCACAGGATGACACTCACTGCATGGGCTCCTCCTGGAGGGAAGCTCTGCTTGTTTCTCCGTGCTGAGGGGCAATGGGGTTGGGACAGTGGTGCTGCCAACACCAGAAGGCCATCCTCACCCCATGTGGCATCAAACAGACAGGAAGCAGGGTGACAGGGTTGAACATGGGACAGGAAGAGACAGGCTCCTCTACAGCCTCAGCCTGCTAGAGCCCAGGGCAGTGAGCAGTTGGAGTGTGCCCACAGAGATGGGGCCAACAACAGTTAGATCGGAGCCTTTTGGGGGCCATGGCACCCCCACCCTGGCGTTCTGCAGCTGCTGGTGTCCTGTGCCCATCCCCATAGGAGATAAGGGCTCAGACTGGGTACATGAATACTCTGTTTTCCCTGGCTCCCAGGGAGCTCCTCAGGTCCCTTGAGGAAGCCGCCTGCACCAGGGAGCAACCTGAGCACAGCCTACCCCTGAGCCCCAAGGGGGTGAGGTTGACAGGAGGCTGGGAGGAAGCTGTCATTGTTCCTCAGGAATTAATGAGGAAGAGCCAGGGAAGTGAGTTTACTGGGAAATGTGCCAGTCATCCCCCTTAGGAATCCATTGCAACACCTCCATCCACTGGGATATTTCAAGCTCCCCACCCATAATGGAAATTCATTCACCAGAAAGCAGCACACACTGGGAGCAGGCTCTGAACTGCTTGGGGGGAAGAGTCCCAGTCCCAGTTCTCTCAGCTCCCCTAGCTGAGACTGCAGAGCAGTGGAGCATGCCAGCAGCCTGGCACTGACAGAAGCATCCTCCTTGGGATGATGCTTCCAGCACCATGCCTGGGCACAGCAGGGAGCATGGGCCATGTTGTCCCTCAGCACCTGCTCTGCTAACACATCCAGTGCCTGACACTCAGGGCTCTCTCACCTCCTAAATCAGAGGGAGGAGTTGTGGTGGAGCTGCAAAGTGTAGAGTGGAAAAGAAACAGAATGGCAAAATGTGTGGGGCTTCACCCAATCAAGCACTGGGAATCCAGGAATGGCCTTCTCCTGTCCCAGTGGGCACCTAACCCGTGCTTATACAGCCAAAACCTGCTCCAGGGGTACAGACACACCACACACTCACCAGATTCCCACGCCTGTTTCAAAACAACAGAGCCTGCTACCACGGACAAGTCCTGAGCCCCTTCTGCTCTACTTTCCATCTGAAAGGGGCAGGGGGAAGAAGTGTCCAGGATATTTTAGCTTTTACACACCTTGGAAGCATCAGCAGGTTCAAGCAAAAAAGGGATTATTTATGAGGTTGACTGGAGCTGTCCCAGACCCAGGCTCCCTGCAGCCTGGTATTTATCAGCACCACAAGGATAAATGCAGCACACAAGGATGCCATGATAAATGCAAGTGGTTTTCTACTGAGTCATCATGTCCTGCAACAGCTGCTGAGCACAAAAAGATGCAAGCAAAAACTGCAGCAAGGACTGCAGGAGAATTAAGAAAAGCTCCAGCTCTGTCTGCAGCCCGAATGGCGATGGAGGTGATTATTAATTAATCATGCTCTTTGGGGAGAAAAGAGCCAGTAAAAGGACTAATTAGAAGAGCACACGGTGGAGGACAAAAGATTATTTATAATACCAACTAACAGCCCTGCTGTGTGTCTTCTGCCTTTCACAGGCCCGATGGGAAGGATTAACAGGAAGAATTGTCTTTAACAAAACCAGTGGCTTACGGACAGACTTCGATTTGGACATCATCAGCCTCAAAGAAGATGGTCTCGAGAAGGTAGGCAGGGTTTAGGCTTATCTGTGTGGGGCTTTGTCTAATTCTGGCACTCAGGCAGCAGAGTGAATGGTTGGGGGTTGTATTGTTCCCAGTTTTTTTCTGGAGTAACTATCAAAGGATAGTTCCTTGGTGGGATTTCTCAGATTCTATTTGGTGCCTCCACCATGACTCACCAGCTCCAAAGCTACCTGCGAGGGATGACACATGGTAGCTCCAAAAGTGTTTGTGGCAATTCCCTGGAATGGTGGAAGCAGAAGAAACTTTCTGAGCAGCCATTAACCTCTCCTTGGCCAGGGCAAAGGTGGAAGGAATGGAACCTGTCCCACCCCCATCTTGCTGAGCTTGCTTACAAAGTGCTGATTTTCCCCTGAGGAGAACAGAGCTCTTGAAAGCATCATCACAGTGTGATCCCCCACGCCGAACCTTGACAAAGGCTTGGAAATGACAGCAGCTCATTGCAGCCTGGGCTTTGCAGGAGGATGCAGATGTTCTGCTTTATTTCGTGTTTGCCCAGCCACCCCCAAGTGACACAACACAAAGGCTGCAGCCTCTGATCCTCCTAATGAGGGCAAATGTCCCCTGGGAGTAGGAACACTGATGCTGATGTGCAAATCTGAGTCTTAGGTGCTCATGGGGATTTAATTTCCTTTAATTACTTTTTTTAAAAGGAAAAAAAAAAACTACATACAAAACAGTAAAGCTCCAGAAACAGGAGTTTCAATGCGAGATCAGTTGGTTTAAGACAAAAGAGAGCAGCAAGTGGCCTGGAGTAAAGAAAGTCTGGCACAGGGAAGAGCTGATGCTTGGTGATCTCTTTGGGTCACCTCCAACCCCTAACATCCTGTGATCCTGTGATCCCAGCAGAGAGCAGTGCCCAGGGACCGGGCTCTAACCAGGCTCCAAACAGTAGGATGGAGGGCACCAAGAGCTCTGAGCCTGACCCTTTCCATGAGCATGTCTGAGTCCTCGTTCTGCTAAAGGGCTCTTCAGAGTCAGAGGGGAGCTGGCAATGGGGAAGGAAATCTCTTTTTAGGGCAGTTTGCTTTCCAATAGGCACAAGATGCCTATGGGCAGTGAGGGATGAGTGCCCAGTCCTGTAACCTCTGGGCATGGGGACAGCCAGTCAGGAGGAGAGAGAGGGAGTTTTCAATTATCCAGCACAGCCTGCACAGATGACTTCTCCAGTCAAGGCTGGAGAATTAATCACAGCACAGGTAGGCAGCACCGGGGGCTGGAGACTGATCAGCAATCCTGTTTGAGGGGATGGTTCCTGCGTGGTGCAGCTCCCTGGGAGCAGGCAGCCTGCCTGCCCATCTCCCTTTTCTTAGAGTTTGTTTTTCCTTTTCCTTTGACATAAATTGTTGCCACGTTTCATACCAAGGCAGCAGCTCTTTGCTTCATGTGAAAAAATCTCAAGGTCACCACGGCACTCTCCTAGTTGGGTTTGGTTGTTTGTTTTTTTTGGTGTCAAATACAGAATAAAGACAACATTTTAAATAAACCCTGAGACTTTCAGTCTCAGCTGCCAGCAGCCTGGAAAGGAGGCAGGAAAAGAGCTGGGGCAGTCCGCACCTTCGCACGAGAGCTGAGAAACACAGAATCATGGAATTGCTTTGGCTGGAAAAGATCTCCAAGCTCACTGAGTGCAATCATTGCCGTAACACCACCATGGGCATCAAACCATGTCCCACAGTGCCATGGCCATACAGTTCTTGAACACCTCCAGATTGTGCAGTCCTGGAGGCCCCAGCACAAGCAGGACATGGAACTGTTTGAGCCAGTGCAGAGGAGGCCACCAAGATGCTCAGAGGGCTGCAGCAGCTCTGCTATGAGGACAGGCTGAGAGAGTTGGAGCTCTGCAGCCAGTAGAGGAGAAGGCTTCCAGGAGACCTTGGAGTGGCCTTCCAGGATCTGAAGAGGGCTCCAGGAGAGCTGGGGAGGGACTATTGACAAAGTCTGACAGGAGGAGGAGGACTGGGTTTGAACTGGCAGAGGAGAGATTGAAAGTGGATGTTAGGAAGAAGTTCTTCGTAGTGAGGGTGGTGAGACACTGGCACAGGCTACCCAGGGAGGTTGTGGCTGCTCCCTCCCTTGGAGGTGTTCAAGGCCAGGTTGGATGAGTCCTTGAGCAACCTGTTCTAGTGGGAGGTGTCCCTGCCTGTGGTGGGGGTTGGGACAGGCTGAGCTTTGAGGTCCCTTCCAACCTAAACCATTGTATGATTCTATGATTGTGACTCCACCACCTCCCTGGGCAGACTGTTCCAACGCCTGACCACTCTTGCAGCAAAAGAAGAGTAGGGTTAATGGTTGTACCTTATGATCCCTCATCTGGAGGGATGAGGGAGGCCTCATCTGGAGCATTGTGTCCAGTTCTTGGCTCCCCAGCTCAAGAAGGACAGGAGCTGTTTGAGAGAGTCCAGCACAGAGCCACAAAAATTACTAAGGCAGTTGAACACCTTTCCTGTGAGGAGAGCCTGAGGCAACTGGGGCTGTGCTGCTTGGAGAGGAGATGACTAAGGGATGATCTGATTCACATTTACAAATACGTGCAGGGTGAGTACCAGGATGCTGGAGCCAGGCTCTGCTGTGTGATGCCTAGTGGCAGGACAAGGGGCAATGGGTGGAAGTTGAGGTGTAGGAGGTTGCAAGTGAACCTGAGGAAGATTTTTTACCCTGTGAGGATGACAGAACCCTGGAACAGGCTGCCCAGGGAGTTTTTGGAGTCTTCCTCTCTGGAGACATTCAAGACCATCTGGATGCCTTCCTGGGCGATCTGCTCTGGGTGATGCTGCTCTGGCAGGGGGACTGGACCATATGATCTTTAGAGGTCACTTCCAACCTCTGGCATTCTATGATTCTATGATCCCAAGGTTCTTGTCCAACCTGAATGATTCCATGATTCTATGCAATTTTTCCTGCTATCTGAACTCACCTTCCCCTGGCACCATTCCAGGCCACAGCTGGAAATCTTTTTTTTCACAGAATATTTTGTTTGCAGAGTCCAAACCAAATCCACCAACTCGTGGCATAGTGGCACCAAGGGACTGATGGGGAGCTTGTTGGCAGAGTAACAGGAAAATGGGCAAAGAAGTTGGATACTCTGTGAACCTAAATGTTTTAAGTACAGCCACAGCCTGCAGCTGTCAAACAAAGGCTCCTTAGTGTGCACCAGAGCGTAGCTGGCATTGGCGGTGTTTATTGCTGCTGTATTTATGGTTGCCCATAAGAAGCCACCAGACCCCAGTCATCCCCTATACAGCCAGACCACTTTCGTCTCCAGCAAATCTGAGATCTTGTATTTCCCATTATCATTTTATGAAGGCTCCCTGCCAGCTCTGGAGGGATTGAAAGTATCGATGCCACCCCCCTGTGGAAGCTTGGGGGCTGTCAGTAGTTAATCTGAAGCAAGAAAACACCAAACTCCAAACAAATCCCACCCGGGCTGGGCATTATGGATAATAGCTTCTGTTTGTTGAGCTTTAGGATTGAACTCCTGATCCTGATACCTCCTGGATATTCCAGGGATTACAGGAGTATTAACTAAACCTAATTACATGTAGTTTGACTATCTGACACACAGCTCTCTTAATGCTCTCCTCCCTTCCTTTCTTGCCTTCTCTGAATCCTTTCACACCAGTGCAGCCAACTCCAAGTGCCACACAGTTAACTTTCGTAAGGAGAAGTCAGCGCGGCGCAGTTCACAGGGCTGCAGTGCTGCTGGCAGGGGCCTATCAGACCTCCTCCTCCTCTCTCATGCACTGTTAGAATCTTTTGACACTGCAGCTGGTGTGTGAGGGGAGGAGACATGGCAGAATTGCTCGGGTTCTGCATGAAATATTCAGAGCCTTTCATAAAGTTTGTGGAAATTCTTGGAGAATTTATTACTTTTTTTTAACTTTTTTTTTTTNCAGGCAGCACTGCTCATTACAAAGTCTCTTTTAGGGGATGCAGTAAAACCAAGTTCTCCCCTTGGACTGCTGAAGAGGTGGAAGAATCTTAAAAATAGCAATAAATAAAATATGGGAAGTTGCTGGCTCCTGAGTGGGCTGGAGCTGGCTGCCTTTGGTTTCTCTCACCGCTCACAGCTTGACCCGATGGATTGTTCTGTTCCCATTTCCATGCAGGGGTTTGCTTCTCCTCACACTCAGGCTGGCTCCACAGCCACCCTGCTCTGTCTGCTGGCAGCAATCCCAAATTCCCCCAGCTTTCCCGATGTTCTATCCCATGTCACAGCCCTTTAGCCACTCCTGCCTTCAGAGTCTGTTCTAGCTGTGGAGATCAACCTTGGGGCTGCCCAGCTGACTTCTCTTAAGTGGAGGCAAAGTTTGCAGTTTCTGCATCAACAGTACCTTCTGTATCTTTTTCAAGGTCTGATAATGGATTCAAATTGGCAGCTTGAGAGAAAAACAGAGCACCTCAGGCCGATGAGGAATGGAGGTGCCCCTCCCCATGCCCGAGGGGGTCAACTGCTGCCAATCCCACTGAGTGGACTTCCCTGAAAGGGTGAGCAGGCCCTTTCAAGGTGACCCATTAGAAACAGATCTTGTCACAGCACAGGGGTCAGGAATGATGCATACCAAGGATTTGCAGAGCTGGTCAAGTTCAGTTTTATTCTCCTGAGCAAAGCAAACTGCTGGGGAAATAAAAAAGAAAGAAAATGGCTTCAGATTTGTGGAGCTCTTTTGTCCTTGCCCAGAGCTGACTCTTCAGCATGGTTTGTTCCATTTGGCCATTTGCCCTCACAGAACCTCTGCACGTTGCTCATCGAGCCCCCACATTCCACCCACAGGCACCTGAATCAAAGGGCAGCAGAGGGGTTGGTCAGTGTGCAGGTGCAGCTGTCACTGTGGCTGAAGGGTTCATGCAAATCTCTCTAGGTGATCCAAGTCCAGAACTTGAGGTTTGCTTCTGTTTACTGAGGATGAAATAAGCTTCATTCACAGGCCAGTAGGATGCTGATAGCAAGGGAGGAATGTAAGGAATATTCACAGGTTTGGTTCCTCCTTTCAGGTTGGAGCGTGGAGCCCTTCGGATGGTTTGAACATCACCGAAATTTCCAAGGGACGAGGCCCCAACGTCACTGACTCACTGAGCAACAGATCCCTCATTGTCACCACTGTCCTGGTAGGACACTTCATGCCTTTGTCCACCTCCACAATCTCAAATACTTGGTACATCCACAGCATCCCAGTAGAGGCCTGCTAGTCCCTCTGGAAAGCCAAGCAAGGGCACAGAGAGCCCCACACAAGGGCTGGGCTCAACAGGGCACCATGATGCCTGTGTACTGCAATGAGGTGACCCACAGCATCCTCTGATGCCACCACTCCCCCACCTGCCAGCATGTGGTAGACAGTGAGGCTGGCATGGGCCAACAGGAACCATGTGTTCCCTGTGCCCAGGAGGCTGCTGCTCACCCCTCTGAACAGCTCTGCTCCAGCTGCCCAGCCAGGTCCTCTGTCCCTCTCTGCTCCCTCCACACAGGAGGTTTGCATGTGCTGAGCTGCAGGAAAATGCCCAGCACCATCAGTGCCTGGGCAGAGCAGGGCAGTGATGGGAACTGTCAGAACCCTACTGAGACAGAGTGCTCTCCTTACAGAAGGGAACAGGAAGAACAAGCTCAGCTCTGCCAGAGCTGTTACTTTGCCCCTCCTAAGCCCAGGTTTGGTAGCTCAACTCAGGGACCTGCTGCCACTGAGCGCAGCACAGCTGCTGAGCAGGGCTGCTCTGCTCCCAGCCATTACACAGGAGTTTGTTCTCACCTCCAAAACTGGCCCTGACAGCAGGCGGCAGATCAGAGTGAGTTTGTATTTACCAGCTAACAAGTTATAACCATGCCATAGGTTTCTGTGCCATTGACTTCTGTGTGGTTGCACCATGCAGCATGGGCTTGTGGCATGTCACTGGGAAGCAACAAAAAGGTACCTTGGCCAGTCTGCCCACAGCTGGGCCTCAGTTATGGGTTTGGCCAGGGAAATTTTCTGCCCCTTTTGTGTTTCACATATTCAGGGAGCAGGAAAGTGCAGATGGTAAAAAACCAGCTGGGGAGGCAATGCCAGTCCTGAGCAATGTGAGTCCCTGCCTTCCCAAAAGGATGTGGATGAGGAGGAGCTTTACTCTGAGGGTGGTGAAGCACTGGAACAGGCTGCCCAGAGGAGACCTATCAGCCATCTGCTTTTGCCATGCTGCTTTGGGGCAGCATTTTCATCTCACACCCCATGAGCATATGCAAGTTACAGAACAAATGGGGTGACATGGAGCCACGCTGAAGCCTGCACACATGCCATGGGGTATTAATCACAGAATCACAGAATGCCAGGGGCTGGAAGGGGCCTCCAAAGCTCACCCTCCAACTCCCCTGCCAGAGCAGCATCTCCTAGAGCAGATCACTCAGGAACACATCCAGGTGGGGTTTGAATATCTCCAGAGAGAGAGACTCCACAGCCCCCCTGGGCTCTGTCCCAGGGCTCTGTAACCCTCATAGGGAACAAAAATCCTCCTCATATTTAAATGCAACTTCCTATGCCTCAGCTTCCACCTAGTGCCCCTTGGCCTGTCACTGAGTATCACCTAGCAGAGCCTGGCTCCATCCTCCTGGCACTCATCTTTACACATTTATAACCATTGCTGAGGTCATCTCTCAATCTCCTCCTCTCCAAGCTCCCAGCCCCAGCTCCCTCAGGCTCTCCTCCTACAGAGCTGTTCCATTCCCTTCAGCATCTCTGTGGCTCTGTGCTGGACTTTCTCCCTCAGTTCTGTGTCCCTCTTGAACTGGGAGGCCCAGAACTGGGCACAGTACTCCAGATGTGGCCTCAGCTGGGCAGAGTAGAGGGGCAGGAGAACCTCTCTTGACTTACTAACCACAGCCCTTCTAATGCACCCCAGAATGGTATTTGCCCTCCCGGCCACCAGAGCATACTGCTGGCTCATGGGCACCCTCCCATCCTCCAGGACCCCCAAATCCTTTTCCCCTTCTCTGCCTTCCAACAGGTCAGTCCCCAACCTATAGTGATCCCTGGGGTTGTTCTTCTTTCCCTTGAAGCCACCACTGTCCTACAACTCCCTTGCCTGCAGGAGAAGAAAACTGTGCTTAGACCTGTTCTGCAGTAATTGCATTTCCATTTACTGGGTTCTAAGGAGAAAACACAATGATCAATTTCATTTGCATTTGCAACACCTCTTTGTACCTCTGCACCAATGTAAACCATCCTGGGAAAGCCATCGGAGGAAACCTTTCAAAGGAAGAGCAGGAAAGGTTATTTTTTCTTCTTCCTCTTTTGCTCATATTGCAGTGACTTGTTGGAAGAGAAATATTACCCCAGCAGCCCGCACTGCTCTCCCCAAGCAATATGGGAACTGTGAAGCTATGAAATTGAGGGCACCTTCACTGAGAAATCGATTAGCAAACGGCGAGCAGTCGTGAATTGGATGTCTGGCCATTCCCAGTAATAAATTGTGAAATAGTCCGTGAATAAGTGGTTCACAGAGTTCAGAATTACCCCCTAGGAAATGTTTGAGACCTGCAGATACATTACTGAGGTGAGCTGCATGCTGGCGCTCGGTGCCTGGGCTCCTCAGTATGGATGTGACCCCCACAGTGCGCCCCTAAATTAATCGTCCTTTATGGCTGTGCCTCCGCCATGCCCCACAGAGATCTGTGGGTCCAACTGATCCCAGCAAAGACCTGAGCCCAGCAAAGACCTGAGACCACTCTTGCAGGAAAGGGGATAGCCAAGGAGCCTGGGGTTTAACTGAACTCTGTGTGACAAGCTCAATGCCTTGGGCATGATCCTACCAGTTCAGCTTTGCAGGTCTGCGAGTGGAGCTGCCCCTGCCCTCTTGTCCCCTCCCTGTCCTGCTCTGAGGCTGAGCTGGCACCTCCTGCCCATCCACCTTGGGGCTGGCAGATGATGCTGGTAATCAAGAGGTGTCAAACCAGGCTGGCAAATGCCAGCTCTGGGTCCAAGCCCCCTCTTCAGGGTACCCATGAGCTCTCCACCAAACTAGACATCCCAGTAGTACTCTGACTGGGACTCCAGACCCAAATTCAAGAACTCCCATGCCAAAGACCCCGGTACCATGGGTCATTCAGGAGGGCCCTTGCTGGCCACCCCATGGGCAAGAATGGTAGCCTTTTTGCACGTAGCTTGATCCAAGCCTTGCAGGAGCTGCTGCTGGTCTCCCACCCTCCCCTTCTAGCTTCTGCCTGTTGCCTACCATACCCATCTGTTCTCTACACATTTTCTCCCTCAGGCTCCCCAGTATTCCTTGTCCTCAGTGACTGCCCAAGCCTGATACTCCTCAAAGGGCTGCACATTTGCTGTGCATTTCTAACTTCACCTGCCAGACCCTGCTAGAGGCAAAGACCCACAGAGCAGAGCCTTCTGGAGAGCTCTTTCTTAGTCCTTCTTCACTTGTGCTGGTGCTTGGCACTGCTGTCATTAAGGCTCGCTCGTCGCACAGCCTTCCCACATCAGCTGTAAATGGAGCAGGCAGCGGAACCCAGATCTGGACAGCAGTAGGGCTCTGAACTCTGGGCACAGGGAAGTCAGATGAAGTGGGAAATGTTTGGGGCTAACCACCAGCCACACATGGCCTCTTTGCCACATAGGAACCCACCAGCTTCTGCTGGCTGCAGCTGCAACCAACAGAGGCTGCCTGGTTGGCTGCACTTCTGCTGTGTGTAGCTTAGGGTGAAAATCCATACGATAGAATTGTTAAGGTTGGAAATGCCCTCAAAGTCCAACCATTGCCCCAACACAACCATGCCCACTAAACCATGTCCCAAAGTGTAATGTCCCCGTGTTCCTTGAACACCTCCAGGGAAGGTGGCTCTACCACCTCCCTGGGCAGCCTGTTCCAGTGCCTGACCACTCTTGCAGGAAAGATTTTTTTTTCCCCCAATTTCCAATCCATTTTTCCACCTCCCCTCTTTTATTGCTTCCTCACACTCTTCATTCTCAGAGCATGAAATGGTTCTTTCTCTCTCTGGAATCCCACTAAATGGAAGACAGTTGGCTGCTCAGAAGAGACAAAATTAAATTTTGTGGGGAAAACAAGGTTGCTAATTAGCTGATGTGCTGTGCAAAGTTAATTTATTCCCAACACATCA
Source organism: Eubucco bourcierii (assembly GCA_013396675.1). Taxonomy (NCBI): domain Eukaryota; kingdom Metazoa; phylum Chordata; class Aves; order Piciformes; family Ramphastidae; genus Eubucco; species Eubucco bourcierii. The sequence goes on from VWZE01015967.1 coordinate 59,696, forward strand.
CCGTGCCAACACTGCCTGGAGAGGCTGCACCTCGTGGCTCAGGACGACCCACAGGGTCCGGTGGGAGCTGGGACCACAGCTGAGCTGTAATGGGGACTTTTGCCTTCCCTGGTGCAGGAAGAGCCCTTTGTCATGTTCCGTAAGTCAGACACAGCCCTGTTTGGGAACGACCGCTTTGAGGGCTACTGCATCGACCTGCTGAAGGAGCTGGCAGTCATCCTGGGCTTCAGCTACGAGATCCGGCTGGTGGAGGATGGCAAGTACGGGGCCCAGGATGAGAAGGGGCAGTGGAACGGCATGATCAAGGAGCTCATTGACCACGTGAGTGAGCCCCATCTGCAGCTGCCCATGGGTGGCTGTGCCTGGCTGTCCCTCTGAGGCTTTCTGCTGGGGGAGGAATGGATACCCACTGCTTGCTGGCTCGGGATGGCCACAGGGAGCTCCTCACCGCTCCTGGTCTCTACATTGCACAATTTGTCAGCAGAGCTTCTCTTTGCCTGAATCATCCAAATATTCACAGACCCACAGAGTGTCAGGGGCTGGAAGGCACCTCCAAAGCTCATCCGGTCTAACACCCCTGCCAGAGCAGATCACATAGGAATGCATCCAGGAAGGTTTTGAGTATCTCCAGAGAGGGAGAGTTCCTGGAAAATAACCTTTTCAAGGCACAGAAATGGGCCTCACGGCTTCAGGCGCAGACCCTCCCCACGGCAGGGTGTGAGCTGGACACACAGGGAGCAGAGGAGAGGCTCCTCCATGGGTCAGCCAGCTATGAGCTGGCTCTCCTGGGCAGGAGCTACCTGTCCATGCTCTCATCCCCAAGGACACTGCTGCTCTGCCCTGACAAACATGGGCCAGGGCACAACTCCAACACAGCTCAGGGTCCACAAATGCCTCCCAGACACAGCTCAGCAGGATCCAGAAGATGCATGCAGACCACAGGAGCAGGTGTGCAGAGGAGAGTTTAATTTTCTTTTTTTAACTCATAAATGCAGTTTATTTTCTGAAACCTCCTGGGACAGGGAGCTCCCTCTGCAGCAGCAGCTGCACTTTTCCCTCTGCAGCCACTTCTAAAAGCCCATTAAACACCACTAAAACTGTCGTGGAAGCTTTCCTCTCACCACCGCCAAAAAGTCACCTCATCTGAAACCTCAACTCACAGCCAGAGCTCGCTCAGTTTGCTAATTAGATATTTTGCCTTCGGCACATCCTGTGATCCCCAAAGCCCAGTCAGGGAGGTGAGGTGATTTTTATGAATTTCTGATTCACAGAAAAAGGTCTCTTGAAGAAAAGATGAGGACAAAATTAATCTGTGAACTCAGCAGCGGCAGCGTGAGCAGCTCTAGCGCTGTGACCCAGCTCTCTGCTCCTCAAAACCCAGCTCAAGTTGTGCAGCCCTTGAACCACCTCTTGAGTTGCTGGCTACATTTTGAAAACATTGCCTAAGCGAAAAGGGGACAAAAATAATCCCACGTAGGTAGCAGCTGTGATGCTGTTGCAACTCATGTGAGGAGAATGCCTTTACTGGGTGAGTCACTTCAGAAGGTGAGCAGAGAGGGAGAATTGTCTGGTGGGGAGGCTGCGCAGCGAGCAGCAAGCTGGGATCTGGACTGCGTGTTCAGATTTGGTTTGTCTGCCCTAAATGACATTGGACAAGTGGCTTCTGTGACATGCTTCCTCCATCTGTAAAAGGCAGATGATAATGATGATGTCCCTCGTAGGGACATGTTGATGCTAATCAGTTTGCGGTCCTTGGATGGCTCCCCTGGAGAAGCAGCAGCGCAAGTGCAGGCAGGGACAGCCCGCAGGGGAGCAGGACACCGTGCCACGGGGAAGTGGCACAGGCTCTGCAGAGCTGCTCTGGGAGCTTCGCTTCCAGCAAACTCCACAAGGCTCAGACACAGATCCGATGGCCTCTTACACAACAGCCTGCCCGAGTTAGCCAAGTGACAGTGTTCTAGTGGAGGAGACCGCCGCTGCATGGTGCTGAGTGATGTGCATGACACAGACACAAAGAGGTGGAGCGCAGGCTGCTGTCCCCAGCAGCGTCGGGACATGTCTCCTGCAGTCCCGCTGCTGGGAGCAGGGTTTGTAGCTCTCACCTCAAGGTATCTGAAGTGCTCTGACGAAGGAAACTGCTCCAAAGCAGGGAATCAGATACAGGGGAGAGAAGTCAGACTGTCATTTAATCCCAGCCACTAGTCCCAGTCACTTGCAGTGTATCAAAAGATGGTGCAGGGTTCTTGGGAGGCTTTTAGTGACTCCCGAAGCTGTGGTCAGCTAAAAGAGGCAGATCAAAAAGAAGGTACAGGGAACAACCTCACTAACACCAAATTTGTGGTCAGCCTTCAGTGAAGTACTCCTTAGCTAACCATTTCAAGGGCAAATTAACACCAAGCAGCAGCAAAGGACCAAATGCCCTCTTCTTGCAAGTTTTGCTGCGACACTAAAGTTGCTTTCCGCTTTCCACCAGCAGTGCTGGGTGCAGGCCTCAGAGTGATTCATGACCACTGCCCAGAGCCCATATGAAGCCATCATTTTCTTCATCTACATGCCATTGCTTTTTATAGCTGTGTTTATCCAAGGCATTAAAAAGTGAAACTGCAAGCAGATGGGGCCCTTCCTCAGCAGCAAAGCCTCTTCAGATCACGTGGGGAAAGGAACAAGCCACTGGCACTTGGCAATGGGCAAGTTCAAACTCATTTCACACCCAGTGGGGAGAGTGTTGGAGACAGCATTCACACAAAGTCGTGGTGATAAAAGCAGGGTTGTACGCACCGCAGGCTTGATATCTGGGCTGGCTTTCCTCCAGGCCATTGTCTCTTTCTCATAAAGGAGTTGGGATCACTCAGGTAGGAACACAAAGCAGAGAGGGCTTTGTGAGGTCCAGACATACATGACTAACTCTGTACACAAGGTCTGTGTGTTGCTGAAGGATAACTGGTGTGAGATTGAGCCCCCAGGCTGTGACTTCTCTGTGATACACCAGCTCTGGTACAGGCTTGTCCTGTGCACAGGAGAGGGTGCTCCAGAGGTGGAAGAGGTTAAAATGGTGATTTCTGTCACTGGGAAGTGCTGAGAGCAGGGGGAGCAGCTGATCTGAGGATGAAATTGGTGACAAAAAGACAGGTGAAGGAGGGGAAATACAGAAAGAGGAGCTGGGTCCGGGTGTTGGCCAGGGCAGCCCAGGAAGGTGATTTGAGTGGCTCAGAGGTGATGGTGCCTGTCAAGCCAAGGTGTACATCATAGCACTGATGTTGGGCTGTTTACAGAGTGACTTCTTATGGCTTGTTTGGGGTCAGGTAGCATCCTGCCTCCCCTGTCCTCTCTAATCCAGACATGCCTGCCCATGGGCAGTGATGCCCTGGGCTATGATCCTTTGTAAATTTGCTTTGTCTCCAGTATGGCCTTCAGCATAATCAGGAAAAGCAACAGCAGTCAGAGCAGCTCTCGGCGTGACCCAGTCTTCCAGGTCCTATATGCAGCAGATCTGGAGAGGACAGCCTCATGCAGTTAGATCCAAAAAGCCCTGCCCTGCTGCCTTTCATCTGCTGCTCATCCTACATCACAGGAAAACCCTGGGTTTAAGGAATTCAGTCCATTTCCAGGAGAGCCAGGCTCTTTCCTCACCGTGCCTGCTTTTTTGTCACTCTCCTTGCTGCACAGCAGCCTCGATCAGATGGGCTGGGAAAGCTGAACCCACTCACATTGGCATGTGAGGAGGTTTGGGGCACTCAGGTGACACAGAGAAGCTACTGTGCCATAATAAATGGGGAACAGCCTTTGACATCCTCTCTCTACAATAATGGCACTTCCCTCTCTGCAGAACTTACAGGAGAGATTACAAGAGGCTCAAGAGGACTTCATGGTCCTTGTTCCTTCTCTTTAGCTCACAGCTAGGTTTGCCCTGCCAACATCTGTCCTTAATTCACCAGGGATATTCAATTAATTAACAGGAATGATCTCTAAATTAGGCCTGCAATGGGAGGAGCAGCTATGAAGGTCTTTGGTCAGACACTGAAAGCTGGTCCCTGAGCAGGGGGCACATGATGACAGGCTGAGGTGGGACCTTGCTTTCCTCAAGCACCATTTCTCACTCTGAGCCTTTGCCGGTCCCTGGCTAGCAAGAGGGGAGGCAGCAGGCACAGGGCAGTGCACTGATACCCTGCCAAGAATCACAGAATCAACCATGTCGGAAAAGACTTCTAGGATCATGGAGTCCAACCTAACCCCTAACCCTTCTGACTAACTAACTCATGACACTAAGTGCCAAGGCAGCAGCCCCTCTGTCCCTGAGCCAGGGCTCCAGGAGGGAGCAGTTGTGCCTCATTGTACCCAGTGCTGTGAGGTGGCTGTGCCCAAGGGTGCTGATGGGACCCAGGTGGGGCAGAGATGGCACCTGGGGCTGGACAGTGGGAGCAGGAGAGCAGAAAATCCCTGACTGTGGTGACAGCTAAGGGCCCAAGGGGCCCAAGCATGGAGGCTGCCAGACACCCAAATAACAAGAGAATCAGTGAAATCTGCTTTATTTACCCATCTCTCAGGCAACACACATCATTAGTTTGTGTAAATACCGCACTCTGACAAAATAAGCACAGAGGCAGCTTCTTTCCTGCATGAGTATTTATCTTGGGGCTCCTGCTGTTGTGGGCTCTGCTGTGACTGGCAGAGGTCGGATGCTGCAGGATTGCCACAGTGACTGGGCAGTGCAAGAGCCTCTTTGACCCACAGGCCACGTTCCCTTGATAAGAGAGCACTTGAAGATAAGCCTTAGCATTTCCTGACAAACATATGGCACCTCTGCAGAGCACAGGCTCCTCCAGCCACCACATGCCTGCTCAACTCCCATCAGTTCCAGCCAGATGAAAACACTCCAAGGCTGGGTGAGTGAGGAGCTCCAAACCCTTTGAGGTGTGCTACAGGAGTGTGCATGTGGTGTGTAGCTGCCTTGGCAAAATCCGTCTGTTTGGCCTCAGTTCAGCAAAACACTTAAGATGCACACAAGACTTGGAAGGTGTGCAAGCTTCCAATGGAGAATGGCCTCAAGCTGAGGCTGGGGAGGTTTAGAATAGAGATTAGGAAAAAGCTTTTCACAGAGAGAGTGGTCAGGGACTGGAATGAGCTGCCCAGGGAGGTGGTGGAGTCACCCAGCCTGGGTGTGTTTAAGGGTGGTTTGGATGTGATGCTTGGGGCTATGGTTTAAGGTGAATCCTGTAGAGTAGGGTTCTAGGCTGGACTTTGTGATCTTGAGGGCCTGTGCCAACCTGCATTTGTCTGTGCCAGCCTGCATGTGTCTGTGCTTCTGTGATTCTCCAGTAAAACTAAAGTGTCTGCTGAAGGGATTTGCTGGACAGGTGCAATTGCAGTAACTCCTCACTGTTAAGAAACCTTCCTGCTCCACAGCAGAGAAGTTGGTGCTGAGCAAGAGAAACAGCCAGGGCCTGCTAATTGACTTCCCAGTTTGTAATGTCAAAGCAGGACAAATGAAAGCTTCACCCTTGGTGGGGTTTGATTTAGATCCTCTCAGTCAGCAGAGCTTTAATTAGGGGCCACCTTCAGAAGAATCTGCATTGATAAAAAGGGTATTGAAGTGCAGCTCTGTGGTGCCTCTAGCAGCTCGGAACACCAGACTGGGTTCCCAGACCCTCCTCTGAGCTGCCCGTGCTTGGCACTGACTGCCAAGGGGCACAGGGCTGTGGTCAAATCATGTGAGCTGCTGAAATGACACCAACATTTTATTCCTGCACTAAAAGAGTTTTGATCCTTGGGCATCCGTGCAGATTCCTCTCTCTTCATTTTCTGTGGCTGGTCTGGAGCTTGCTCTATCATCTTGACAGATTTGGCTTGGGATGCCTCTGGCAGGCAGTGGCTGCCAGTGCTGACCACGAGCTGCTCATTTCTCTCTTCCCCCAAAAAATCCACAGCCAAACCCTTCACTATCTCCTGCAGCTTTTCCAGGACACCCACACAGCGGTGATGGAGGAGCTAAAAAGCTGCATTTATTTTGCCAGTTCTGCCTTGTGACTTTGGAGCTTGATAAGCCACAACTCTAAAGTGTGCTGTGAGGTGCTGACAGCAGCCAAGCTGCCAACCTGCTGGGCACCCTCTGATGGAACAGCCCCAAGGACACAGGCTCTGTCTTCAGAGGCAGAACTTCACCATCCCAGGCTGGGCAGCCAGCATTGTCTGCCCACTCCCAGATCCCACATCCACTCCTAAAGCCCTTTTCCACTACTAAAGACCTTGTTCACTCCTAGCACTCTTGTCCTCTCCCAAACCTCCTGTCTTTCAGCTCCAGCAACACCATCAGAGCTGCAGCTGGCATGAAAGGGCTCACTGGGAAATAAATGTTCCCATTTCCTCTAAGTTTTTATAGATGTCAGCAATTGAAGTGGACATTTTCTGTACCAAGGCAGCTAAAATTCTATTTCCATTTGGACAGTGAGAGGGAAAGGGCACAGCCAGGGTTCAGCTGAACAAGCATGTCAGAAAAAGAACATTTTCCTCCTTGTTAGGAGTTCCTCTTCGCTCAGGGCCTCCAGACCTGCCTTCCTCAGAGCCAGACCCCTCTCACACAGGCTGTGGGCTGTGTTTTAGGCCATTCCTGCAGTGTGGCTGCTGCAGGCATCTCTCAGGGGCTGGAGGCAGTTCAGTCCTAACTCCTTCTTCCTTTCTCTCCTCCCTCTGCATCTGCCTCCCTCGGTGCTGCTCACAGAAAGCTGACCTGGCCGTGGCTCCTCTCACCATCACCCACGTGCGGGAGAAAGCCATCGACTTCTCCAAGCCCTTCATGACCCTGGGGGTCAGCATCCTCTACCGGAAGCCAAATGGGACCAACCCCAGCGTGTTCTCCTTCCTCAACCCCCTGTCTCCTGACATCTGGATGTACATACTCCTGGCTTACCTGGGGGTGAGCTGCGTGCTCTTTGTCATAGCCAGGTAAGGGAGCACTGGTCCCACCCCTCCCACCATGCCACAAAATACCCTGCCGCGTTTGGCTGCATTCGCTGCCTGGCTGCAGGGATCCAAGCAGCCAGTGGGAGCTGTGGCATCAAACCCATGTCATTGAGGACATCCCTTCTGGTCTCTTGGCATGGGGCTACTCACAGCTGCCAAGATCCTGTGCCCTATTCCCTTTCAGACCAGGATCTCAGAGCAGTGGCAGAGATGATGCAAAGCCCATGGTAAAAATCAAAAAGAAGCTATCCTCAGGGGAAGTTTGTTTCCCCATTCAGCAGCTAGAGCCTGTGTTTCATCTTTGTACCTTCCCCAGCTGAACGAGCTGGTGTGTTGGCTCTGTGACACAGACCTGCCAGCTCCTTCTGCCCTAGCAGGGCAGCACTTCTACAGATCTACTCATTTCCAGTACAAAAGGATTTTAAGATGCACTTTCTTCTATGGTTTTAGAAGTTCTGATGCCCTTCGCTTTCATCAGCACCTCCTTGGGTAGCTTTCCTGCTCTGTACTGTTCACTATTCATGCTCCTGTTGGATGCCTTCTCCCCTGCCTCCTCCAGGAAGCTGCGCAGCCTCCCTGCCGGGTGCTGGGCACAAAGCTGCCGCGTCCTAGACATTCCCAGCTCCTGTCTTAGAATCCTCCACTAGCAAAGCTCCTCCAAACCTTTCCCTGTATGAAAAGAACAGAGAACCCATTGCTACAAATCAGACAACGTGTCTGTTTACAACATTAATATGCATCTAATTAGCATGTTTTAAACCTCTATATTTAAAATCAGGTGAATTTGCATATATTTGCATGAGTTATTAATTTCAGAGAGTCTTTGATGAGGTACACACAGTCCAGGGCCACTCTCAATACATGATTCCACCTTCTCAAACCAAACCAAAGCTCTTCCCCCGTCCTCTGGGTAGCCCCCTCCCTGGCACAGCCCTTGCTGGATGCTTCCACTCTCTACGGAGGCACCAGGACCATGGGAGGTTCCCAAGCACAACCTGAATTCAGAGGCTTATTTCTCATTTCTTCCAGCTCAAGCTCTGCCAGCAGTGCCTTCAGAAAGCTTCTTGATGAACCCCCTATCTCAGGCTGGAGGTCTGTGCAGACCCCAGGGGGGGCTATGCTGGGCTCTCCTCAGAGCATCCTTCAGCAAGCAGCTTCTCTCTAAAGCACTGACATCAATTAGGCAGTCAAAGGCAAGATTAAATAGGAAACTGTAGCAACCAGAATCCATTAACCCTCATGTTACAACAAATATGTAATTTTCAACATCCCTCAGGTCCACAGAGGCATTTAGAGACTATTTCCTGAGTTCACTGTGTAATATCCTAATTACACAGAACAGCAGTTGTCAAAGGGAGCTGGGCTGGGCAGACAGCACTGCTGTCCCAAACCAGCTGGGACATCTCCTGGGCTTTCCTCTGCAGAGCTGCAGAGCTGGAGAGGCTGCACTTCCCTCTTGGAGGACACAGGAGGCTTGAGGAGCCCCACAGAGGGATCAAAACCTGAAGCTCTATACTTTATCCTCTGCTTTTGTCCTGAAATGAGCCTCAAAATCTCTCTACACCATACCAGTTATGATGCAATACAAAACTCCATTTTCCCAGAGTTTTTGGCTGTGGCTGGACCTATAAAATACTGCAAGTCCATTTTCTTTTGCATGTGTTTTGCTCCTGACATTTCTTCTGTCTTCCTCCATTCACAGGACACCAAGTGTTTGATGTTCATTAAGGCTGTGCAGAAATGAGCTCTTAACACACAAAGACGGAAATCAAAGAGATTCCATAGGAAAATATTTGCTGTGTTCAGAGTTCAAGGAAACAGTATCTGCTCTGACCCCACTGCAGCCTCTGAAATTCAATTCTCAGGAGAAAACCACAACCAAGAAACATGAGTCTCCTGAGCTAGGCACCAGAGTCCTCTGCAAATGCTATAATCATAGGTCAATGCCACTTAAAACCAACTTAGGGACTATTTAGAGGCAGGGAATGGATGGGTTTGATCCATCTCCCCTTTTAATCAGTCCTCGTAGTTAATGATGGAGCTCTGCCCCTACACACACACACACCCCACCCCCCACCCNGTGCCAGGTTGTGAGGGGGTGTGCAGCTGGCTGACCTGGACTGGCACCTTGCCTCGTGCAGCCTTCAAATTACAGCTTATCACCTTTGGGCAGGTTTAATGCTCCTCCTAATTGCAATGAGGACTGGGGCACCCAGGATAAATTTCTCTGGAGGTGCAATTTAGACTCAAAAGTGTTTTGTGTTTTCTCTTTAAACCTGTTCTGAACTGCTCCCCTGTCAAGAAGAAGAGACAATAGTCATCATTTGTGACCAGCTAATTCCCAGGTGCTGGGTGCACCTGAGTTAAAGGGAACCAGACCATGGAGGATCCTCAGCAGCTCCCATTTATTATGGCTCCAGCTGCATGGGGTCAGCCATTACTCTCAGCTTCTGCTAATGGTCTCTCTGGCTCTTCAAGCACTGGAAGATCTGTCCCTGCTTTGCAGCTTTCTGAGTGTTTCTCTGTCATTTGAGCAGCACCAGTAGGTTTCCACTCGCAGACCTTGAAGTTCTTCAGTTTGTCATCTTGTCAAGCTCATTTGATCTCACCAATTCCCTTTCTGTTTCATATTCTTTCATTGGCAGCCCCCTCTCCACGCCCCCCCCCCCCCCCCCCCCCAAAAAAAAATATTAAAAAAAAAAAAAGTTTTCATCTAATTCCTGAACTTTGGCTTCATTTGACAGAAGGAGCTTAGGCAGCATCCTTCACACACCTCTGCTGTTAGGTTTACAGGGTCTCCAGAACTGGGAGCACACAAAGCCAGCTCTGAATGCAGCCCATTTCATGCCTGCTTTTCTGATTTTCTCTCATTTGAACAAAGCAAAGGGACAGGGCAGGAAGAAAGACCCAACCATCACCTGGGTGGACCAGCAGGACTGTCAGGGTGAGCCTGAGGGTCCCCATTGCAGAAAGGCAAGGGGAAGAAGTTAAACTGCATCTTGCATCTGGAAAATAGGAGTAAAAGGTGGGACAGATATACCCAGGGTGAGCTTTCCCACAACCACCACATGTCCATCCCCACGAAGGGAGCTTCTCCCAGACTGTGCCCTGCCCAGTTCATGGCCCAGAGAATGTCCCCAAGTGTCAGGCTCTGAAGAGAGTTCCTCAACCCTGTTGTGCAGAGCAGAGGCTGGCTGAGGTTTGTGCCAGGAGGGACAGAACTGAGGCTCTTCTCTCCAAATCCATCTAAGGGGGTGGCTGAGGGCCCCAAGACATCTCTCTGGGTAGCAGCATTTGTCAGAGAACCTCAGAGAAGTGTCTCCTAACACAGGCTGTGGGCTGTGCTTGCAGAAAGGGCTGTTTTGAAGCTACAGGGATTTCAGGAGGAAGTGGAGATGGTAATTAATGCCTGTTTCAAAAGCAATTATACGAATTATGTTTTAATTTAATCTCTGCAAAATTTGGGACTCTTAGAAAATGTAAATAAACAGCTCTAAAAATATTAATGTCTCTTCTGTTGAGCATCCTCCTCAGATCCTGGCTGAAAGAGCTACATTCACTGCAGCATTTGCCTAGCAGTCCTAGGCAAGGTTTGCAGAGATGATCTCTGAACATTCCTTGGCATTTACCAAGAACTCCAAGGCTGCCCATGGATTACACCCCACAGTGGGTGTCCTCCCACCCACTGAAATGGTACTGAGCATGGCAGCAGTCCACAGAGAACCTACATCAGCTGCACTTCTGTGCTGGCACCCAGGGCAGGCAGGATTCCTGCTTGTCAGCACGAAGGGTTGGGCTAAATCCCACCCTGATTCCCATGTGCACCATCAGGAGAATCCCCTGAAATACTCTGGCCTGTCCCAGATACTGCTGCAGAATCCCTGTGGAACCTCTTCTCTGTCAGTCCAAACCACTGCAGTTTGGAACTGTGATGTTTAGAGGTTGTGTGCCTGGACCAGATTCCATCCCATCATCTGCTCCAGCTGCTGTCACGTGATGCAGCATTGCAGAGATGATCCAAAGTGACCCAAGGCTTTGGGAAAGCAGTCTGAGATCCCTCAGAAGGACCTGGCTTCCCCAGTGTTCCTTGCTCCATAGTGCAGGGCATGGGGCTCAACCACTCTTGTCACTCTGGGAAACCTCAGCTGAATTTGTCATTCCCCTCAACAAGCCTCACAGCCAAAGGGGTCAGCAGGCCCTGCACAGCACCACAAGATGCATTAATGCTCCTTTTTTCTGCTCTTTCTTTAGGGGTTTGTCTCCATCCCCACTAACAGCTCTCACTTTCCCTGTGCCCCCAAAGGTTCAGCCCCTATGAGTGGTATGATGCCCACCCCTGCAACCCTGGCTCAGACATCGTGGAGAACAACTTCACTCTGCTGAACAGCTTCTGGTTTGGGATGGGAGCACTGATGCAGCAAGGTACAGCAGCATCCCCTGCATGCATGCCCCAGCTCCAGCTTCTCCAGCACAGCCTCTTTCCTGGGGCTTTTTACATTTAAAATCGATTTTCTTCACCACAGGAAAAAGATAAAACATCTGAAGTGCTCCTCAGCACCAGCAACCCATAGAAAGGGGTGGAGTGTGGGACTGAGCAGGAGGATCCTCTCACCCAGCACCTCCTGGCACCCGCCTAGTGCTCACTGCTCCAGATGGAGATGTGTCGCAGAGCACTGCAGCACCCTCAGGGAGCTGGGTGCATGTCAGGCAAGGGGCCAAGGCCAGCAAGGGACCCATCAGACCAGAACCTCACCAATCTTGGCTACTGCTTTGGTTATTCCACACTTTGAACTTCACCTCCACATAGGCACACATTGAGATGGTTCCCTGCACAGCACGGAGTGGGATGTGCCCCAGGGCTGAGTCTTTGTCTGGAGTACCTCAGGAAGAGGTTCAGAGTTTTGATGCCAAGAAAGCCACCTGATTCCTTCTGTGTCAGAGCACCACAGACCTTTTCAGTCTTTTTTTTTTTTTTCCCTTTCTTTTTGGCCTCTGCCTCTATCCCTCTTTTCCACCTTATGCAGGGCAAATCTCTGTCCCAGCAGCTCACCCCAGCTCAGGGCCAGACTCAGGCTCACCCCAGGAGCTGCAGCTGACTGCTGGCACAAAGGTGCCATTGCAGAGCAAGATCTGCTGCCACCAAAGCTCTGTCAGGTGTTGGAGGGAACAGTTCCCCACACTGCCAACTGAAAGCACAGGTTCAGTGGTGGAGCAATTGCAGGTGTGCTGCTGCTGGGTGCCGGGAGGGGCACCCATCCTTGGAGCCCTGAGGAGGAATGCTGCCTTCATCTTCCTCATCTCTGGGTTGCACTAAGCTCATCAGCCACCCATGGATTCTGTAGATTCTTACTTCTGGTAATCACAGAATCACAGCAACATATAGGTTGGACAAGACCCTCAGGAGCGCCAAGCCCAACCTAGAACCCTGCTCTGCAACATTCACCTTAAACCATAGCCCCAAGCACCACATCCAAACCACCCTTAAACACACTCAGGGTGGGTGATTCCACCACCTCCCTGGGCAGCTCACTCCAGCCCCTGACGACTCTCTCTGTGAAAATCAGAGAGATTTCCTAATGTCCAATCTAAACCTCCCCAGCCTCAGCTTGAGGCCATTCCCCCTTGTTCTGTCTGCAGTTCCCAGCAGCAGCCTCTCCACACTCTCCCTGCAGGTAGCTGCAGACAGCAATGAGTTGTCGCCTCCAGGAGATTTGTTTAATTTCAGGATGTCTGCCCTGGCTCACTCTGGTTAAATCAGCTCACACAGAAGACAAGGCATCCTGCCCTCGGGTCTGTCTCCAATTTCATCCTCCTCTGGTTGTCCTGCACATTGTGAAATGGCCCAACAATCCCTCTAACAGAGGGCAGAGGGGATGGTAAGGGCTTTGCCTGGTAGCAGCTGTGTGCGAGACGAACGCGTTACTGGTGTAAAATACAGCGGCAGGGACCTTAGCAATGGGATATGAATGGGATTACATCCATGTGTGGATGGAACAGAACAAATGGAATACAGAGAGACAGGGTGAATAGAGTAAATCCGTTCAGAAGACAGCAGAGGGGGAGCTTGTGAGCAGCTCTGTGCAAGGAGCAAAATTCAGCTGTGATCTAATTGCAGAAAATCCCAGAATAGAAATAAGTGGCAAAATGTCAAACATTTGTCACTCTTTAATTTACCGTGTCCCAGCAGCTACACACAGAGAGCAAAAGAACCACAGCATCAGCCTGGCGGCTTGCATGCCGCTCCCAGCCCCTCCTGCTGCAGCCTGCAGTGGAGATCCTGCCCCCATCCCGGCGGCTCCGATGGACGATGATGACTCCCAGTAAGCTGGTTCAGCAGGATGAATCATCCTCTTATCAGATGCTGCTAAATGAGAAGAACTGGGTTCTTTTTAACTCTGTTCTGCATCTAAGAAGAAAAATATTTCAAAGCTAGACGGATGTCACGACACTTGATGCATCAAAAGGCAAGAGATGGAATGGGAAAGGAGCAGGACCTGGAGAAGAACCCAAGCAGCCCTCAAAATCCAAGGCTCTTCTACTTCCCAGTGCTTCGCAGTGCTCAGATAGGAGAAAAGCCACTCTCTGTGCTCTGCTTTGATGCCACACTGTTTAAAATTGCCTTGCAAAGCCCCATCTTTGTTGTAAATTCCAGGTTGGATATATCCTCTGAACACAGTTGCTTCAAACTCAAAGCTTTTTCCTGGCTTTCAAAGGTATCTTGGGCGATTACAAAAATAGCACAACCCATTTAGTCCTTCCTGTCTGCTCAATAAAAGTAATTCCAGACCTGCTACCCCTTTTGTGCTGTAACATCTCCTGCTTCCCTTCTTCTAAATGGTATTCAAAGTACTGGACCCTGATAGCTTTTTTCTCCTGTTATTTGATTTTTTNTGAACACACTTCCCAGAGTGAGTCCTTTGAAAAGTAATCCCTAGAAAAGCAAAGCACATTTTAAACACCAGAACAAAACGCTCATAAAAGTTCATAAATAGCTCAGTATTTAAATCTCATAAAAGCAGCCTGCTTAATTACTTTAGTTGGAACAGTTCCTGCAAATTGTGTGCACCCAAGGTCAGCAAGAAAGGGAGAGGGGTTTCTACAAACACTGCAAACCCACTCCCCACACACACTCCCACCCATTTACTTGCCTCCAGGATGCCTGGGTAATTTGCCTCTAAACCAGTTGGCTTTAATTGTGTTGCTGTTATGCCAGGGAGATCTAATTCTGGGTGTGCAGAGGGATGTCTGCAGCAGAGGTTTGGCTGTATAAAATGGGTCCTTTCTTCTCTCCTTCTCCTGCGCTGCTCCAGGCTCTGAGCTGATGCCCAAAGCGCTGTCCACACGGATCATCGGTGGCATATGGTGGTTCTTCACCCTCATTATCATCTCGTCCTACACGGCCAACCTTGCTGCCTTCCTGACAGTGGAGAGGATGGAGTCCCCCATCGACTCAGCAGATGACTTGGCAAAGCAGACGAAAATAGAGTACGGGGCTGTGAAGGATGGAGCTACCATGACCTTCTTCAAGGTGAGACCAGGCAGAGCCTTCCTACCTTCCAGGTAGAGAGGCAATGCTCTCAGGACAGCAGAAGGGAGAAGAAAGACCATAGACACAAAACCTCCTGAGCCGCCACTGATGCTCCCTGTAAGTGGGTTGTTCAGGTTCTCATCCTTGGCAAGGTTTTGCCACCTGAGTTCACCCAGGTTCAGGGCAGGGCTAGATCCACTCCCTCCCTGGTGCTAATTAATGTCACAATTCCAAAATTGCAGTGATTTTACAGCTTTGGAGGCTGTACCCAGTGTCGGCTCAGCCACCCTCCACCAAAGCCCCTGTCAGAGCAGGTGAATCTCACATCAAAGCTCTGCAGGAAAGCCTTCTGCTTCCTGAGTTATCTTCCCCATTTCCACACTTCACCCCCTGCAGCTCCTTCTCTGTCTCTGCAACAACAGCTCCACAGAGCACCTGGAGATGAACCTCCAGCCTTCAGGGATGGAGAAGAGAACAAATGAAACCAAAAGCGGGACAGATGAAGCAAAGTGCCCTCCCTTGCCCAGCGTTTTTTACAGCTGAAATATTAGTCTTGTCCTTCAGATATTCACATTAACATAGTCAAGTCTTATTAACCTCTGAAACCTCATGCGAGGTAGCACCTCCAAGGCATGGGCACAATTAAATTACAGTAACATCTTCTCTTTAAGGCATAATTAATATCAGAAGTTAGGCAGTACTGTAGAGAAGGGTGCCGAGAGCATTCACGTGTCGCTCTTGCTTCAAAAATGGGTAGAAGCAGAGAGGCTCAAAACCCCCTTTATTAAAGCAAACTGTGAAAGCAGAGGGGCTGAAGGGTGAGAAAGGAGGCTGAGCAGCCCCAGAGGGACCACCCTGGTTTAGGGAGGAATTGAAATTCAATGATGAACTCACTTCTCAGGGAAAGGTTTGGAATTATCTCCAGATGGTACTTGGGGGTCCAGCACCACAGCCCTTGACTGATGTGATGCTCTCTCTGGGTGCTCTGCCAGCAAGGCATAGCGAGAGCAGAGCCTGTGGAGCAGGAATGGGGCTGTGAGAGCAATGGGGAACATTCTTTCCCCTTCCAGTCACCCCAGCTCAGAAAGAGATAGAGGGGCCCAAGTGTGGCAGAGTTCATGCTTTAGAGAGCAGTCTGTGGCTGGATTGCTGCAGTAGCTGGAAGAGGCACAATGCAAAGGCTGCTGGTCTGGACTGCAGCAGTTTAGTTGCCAACACCCATTAACAGAAGCCAACCTGCTGAATATTAATATCAGGAAACAGAAACATTCTTCTGCAGCTTCCCTTGGCTAGGATGTGGTAAAGGAGCCACTATACTTCCTGAACTTCTGTGCTCACTTTGCCAGACAGGAATGCAGACTGGTAAAGAAATAAGGAGGGTTTGGGTTGATCTTTAATTAATTCTGAGAGTTGAAAATGTTGCCTAGAACAGCAAGCTGTTGCTGGTTAGTTTGCTCTCTGCGGTGGGGTTGGGGCTGCAGTTTTGTCTTTGACATGGTCAGATGTGTTGTGTTACCTTCCAAAAGCTATAGAAACCTGGAACAGCTGCCAGGAAAGGACAGACTTTTACTGGTGTGCTTTAACTGCTCTTCCCAGGAAGAGATTTACATGGGAATAAATGGAAACTGCCTGTTTTAAACCCCATCAAGGGCACAGCATATTTATGGTCTCATATAATTATCCATCAGAATCATTCTTTGGCATTTGCAGTGGTTATTGATCAAATGCCTCTTCCTCTTTTTGTGGTGTTATTATTGCTGTTTGGAGATGGATGCTCTGGGATGTTCATTCTGACACCTCTGGAGCAGTGAGCACATCCCTGCGGGATGCTTCATTCATTTGTCCTCTACGTACAGAGAGCTACAGGAGAGCCAGAATCTCTCCCACCCCTCAGCAAGGTCCAGTGAGGGAAAATCCCCTGGTGCTTCCAGCAGGACTGCTCTGACAGCCCTGCCTTCATGGGGCGTGTCAAAGAGCAGAGAGGACCAGGGGACAGAGCAACAGGCACCTTAGGCATCTGCTGAGGATCTGCTCTCCCTCCAGACTGAAGGAGGACTGAAGGAACTGCAGAGTGTATGGGGCTTTGTCACCTACCTCTCCTCTGCTAGAGAGACAGCTCCATGTAACTGCAGCTCTTGTAAAGGTCATCACTGTCCTTCACTGCTTCCTTCTTGGCCCTCCCAGAACCTGTTGTCTACAAAAGCAGGATCAAAGGCTACAGAAGGAAAGCAGTATCCTGAAGCTGAGCTTAAGGAGTGATGGGAAACAGGAGGAAGAAAAACACCTTGCATACTCTTCCCTGAGATGCTTCCCAAAGCACTCACCAGCTTGCTGCCTGAGGTCAGACCAACTGAAGGCTCAGAGCTCTCACTGAATTGTCTGCAGAAGTTCCCAGATGATCCAAGCCAAATCACATCTCTGGGGCAGCCTCACAGAGAGCAATCCTGCCCCCACAAAGGCTCTTGCCCCTGCGGCTGAGCTAATCAGCAGTAGGCAGAAGAAGAGGGAGTTCTCCCAAACCCCCTGGCGGGTTTTGATGGCATGAGAAGAACTTTTGAGCAGCTATTTCTTGCAGATCAAGCTGCAAGAATAAACAGAGATCAATTAACTTGGGAACAGCGTCCAGTGCTCATCATGAATCATGCCAGAAAGCCTCGTGTCTCACAGAGGATGCTGCCTCTGAACAAATGCTGGGTTTGGAGTAGGGCTGTGAGAATCTGTCTGTGTGTACAGATATATTCACTTGTACAGAAATGTTAAATCCTCAAGAGTAAGTATCTTCACTTGGTGAAAATCAATTTATTTTTTTCATACAGGCTGGAATTGAAAATCTTAAGCCTGAAAGTTACTTTCTTGCCAATTTCACTGACAAAAAAGCCTCTATGTCTTGGCAAGATGCCTTGTAGTGGCTCCTCTAAACTATTCCATTAATTTATTTGGGTGACTGCTCTTGAAGCATTGGTTATTAGAGGCAGTTTCTGAGCTGTGACTCTGAAGAATGAATTCAGAGGTGGTGTGAGCGTGGCTGCGTTCAGAGGGGCTGGCACTCAGCTTTCACACCCACAGCTCATTGAGCCCCAGCAATGAGCTTATGAAGAGCACACTGGCCAGATTCTGATCAGATCTATCCCACCCAAGATGAAGAGAAGCTCCACCCCCATGAACTGGTGTGAGAGGTGTAAGCAGGGGAGATGCAGAATCCCCCAGTGTGAACCGTGACCAGCAGCAGCAACCAGCAGTGTTCAACCATCGCCTTTGTTTATCAGCAATAATCTCTATCATTCCTAACACTCCAAAGCTCCTGACTCTGGGACTTCTCTGCCAAGAAGAAATTGGTGTCAGGTCGTTTAATCTTAATGTTTCAGAGCAACCATGCCCTTCCTCTTCATCTTCAGTTGGCAGCAGAAACGGTGCAGGAGAGGCTCTCTGCCTGCCACCGACTCGAGTTTGTTTTACAGAGGCAGTGAAAGTAAACAGGGATTCCAAAGGGAGTCCCCTAGCCACAGCACAGCACTCACCAGATCAAACCAGTAACTGACCCAAAAAAGTATTTCCTAAGGCAAACCAGAGTCCAGCAAAACAAACTGTATACACACACACAGCTGAGCAAAGCGAACACAATTCCTGTGTGTTCTGGGCTGATCTTGAACTTAATACTGAGATGGGTTTGCTTCGGTGGTTCTCAGGTGATGTCCTCCAAGTGCCCACAAGCGACCACCTCATTTCAGTGCAGCTGAAGTGTTCTGGGAGGAGGAAAGGGAGGAAGGAGCAACTTTTCCTCTAACAGGAAGAAATGTACAGTGGTTGAGGCTCCCCAGACCAGGGTGTGAGCTGGAGCTGTGCTCTTTGCCATGGTTGGTGAGGGATGACTGCTCAGCACGACTACCATCTGCTTCTGGGTTGGGCTCTTAGCAAACAGCCCCAACCATCAGCTGCTGGTGCTGGGCTGAGAGCTGTAGGTGGGGAATCCTCACTCAGAACAGGAGAGCTCTTCTCTCACATTAGCCAAGTTAGAGAAACTAATGGGAAATAAACTCCTGCCGCAGAGGTGGAGACTTCAAGCCAGGGGAAAGCCTGAGGATGCCCTGCCCAGAGCCATGTGTGCAGCTGCTCTGCCCACCCTGAGAGCCTGTCCTTCCCTCCATGGAGGGGCTGCCACAGCTTTTGGGGAAGACCATCACAAGAAGCAGGGTCCTGCTGTGGACACACAGCCTCTCTGTGCTGAAGGACTCAGGTCCCTGTGACTAGAGCTCTGTTTCCTTTGGTGACTGGCAGCTCTGTCTCAGAGGGGCTGCTCCCAGCCATGGGTGCTCCCAGCCAGCTGTGTCCCCAGCCATGGGTGCTCCCAGCCAGCTGTGTCCCCAGCCATGGGTGATCCCACCCAGCATGCCCAGAGCAGGACTCTTCTCAGCATAGCTGAAGCTGGGCAAGCTGATCTCCTCCTGCATTTCAAATCACAATTATGTCCTTTCAGCTGTTTGGGAGCAGTGATTTAAAAAGAGGAGAGAAAAGTGTTTCTTCTCTTCTAGGAGCCTTGTCTGATGTAATTTAAGTTGCCCGAAGAGCCACAATGCCTCATGCAAGTCCTATTAGCTTCACTAAACACAGCCTATTGATTTTTTGCCAGTTTATTTTGCTCTATACTTTAAACTGGGAGAGCATTGATGTTGTTTAAGAGCTCTGTGTCAACACTCAAGGAGCATTAAATGCAGGAAGAGGAGAGAAAAGGAGAACTGGTGAACTCAGAGGCCTCAGATGTGAACTATATAAATGTTAAACAAGTCCTTATCAGCCAGCCGGGTATGCTGTTCATTTCAATTACCCATTGTAATGCACAGATATTTAATAATCCTTTTGGAGGCTGCATTTCTTGCTGCTCTTTGAGGTTTGATAGATGCCACAAATCTACCTTACAGGCACTGGTCCAGATTTTCAAGTGAGGGAGATTACCCTGCTGTGGAAGTTTGCTCTGGCACTTCCACTCCTGCGACTTCATCAAGTGGATTAGGAGGAGCGTGAGGTTGAGCAGAGGAGAGATGAAGCTGTGGTTACTGCAGGCAGAAGGATGAGCCCATGGGGTTAAAGACAGAGGAACAGCTCTGTCACTGCACCCACTCGGGGGTGTTGAGCTTTTGTTTAACTTTTGTGAAACACGCTGGGAAGAGAGAGGAGGTGGACAGGCAGAGCACTCCTGAAGCATCAGGAGGGACTCGCGTTCTCAGCTGCTTCACCCATTCAGAGCGGGGGTTGTCAGTGGAGCCCACACTAGCACATTTTGGGTGCTACTGAAGAAAATGCAGGGGTGATGAGATAGCAGGGGATGGGCTGGGCTGGAGCTCCATCTCCTGCTGTCTCCCGGGACAGAGACCTGAGCAGAGATAACCAAGGCTAAAGCAGAGCTTCTGCTGCAGAGCTCCTCTGCAGCTGCAGGTCACCAGTTGCCCTTTCTCCAGGCAAAGCACAAAGACTTATCAGCCCCTCTGACTTATCAGACAGCTCCAGGCCCTGGCTGAGCAGTGTGGTGGAGGAGGAGGTTCTGGTTGACTAAGCTGCCTCATAAAATAGAAGGCAAAAGGAGATCTAGGAAAAATAAGGAATTAGGTAGAAAAGAAGAACAGGGCACAAAGGAGCAGGCGGCCGTGCGAGCATGAGACTTGATGTCCCAGTGCTCTTTCAGAGCCCAGCTGGACCTACTGAGCTGCTCTGGGGAGAGCTACCTTCACCATGGGAGCATAGTGACTAGCAAAGGTGAAAGCTGACCTGTCCTTCCTGGGGACTCTCTTGAGACTGAGGCCAGTTAGGACTTGTGTGACATCCCATGCAAGGACAGCTCAGAAGGTGCCTGTAGCTAGATGGTTTGTTTCCAGTGTTAGGGAAGGTCACAAACCAGCTGAATTCCTTCTCACTGAACACATTTTCTAGAAGAAGAAAACAACATCCCCACACAGAGTAAGCTGGAAAAAAACATATTCCTCTTGTTTAACAGAATGCCTGCTGATAGTGGAAGAATATCCAGGTCTATTTTTAGCTGTAAGACAGTCTTGAATATTTCTGTGCTGCTGTTTATGTGGACATGTTACATTTGTTTGGCAGTTGCACATATCTCAGAGGAGAAATCCTTCCTTGTGATGCTTGAGGAAAGACAAAAAACATTATGGAGAGTGTGCAAGAGAGAAAAACACCCCCTCTGAAAGGTTCTTTGTCTCTTCTCATTGTACAGAAACAATACAGGACAAAGCAAAATTCTGGTGGGGAAACTAAGAGATGGAAACAGGTAGGCTGGTAGCCCATTGCAGGAGAAAGTTGTGCAGGGCACCAGGACAGGGACTCACTGCACCCCACCAAAGCAGATGGACACTTTGGACCCACTTGCAGCATCTCTCTACAACTGTCTGAGAGGAGGCTGGAGTGAGATGGAGGTTGGTGTCTTCCCCTGGTATCAGGTGATAGAATGAGAGGAAATGACCTGAAATTGTGCCAGAGGAGGGTTAGGTTGGAGGAAAATTTCTTTACTGCAAGAGTGGTCAGGGATTGGCACAGGCTACCCAGGAAGGTGGTGGAGTCCCCATCCCCATAGGGGTTCAAGAAACCTGTGGCCATGGCACTTTGGGCCATGGTTTAGTCGCCATGGTGGTGTTGAGTTGGTGCTTGGACTTGATGATCTCAGAGGTCATTTCCAAGTGAAATAGTTCTATAATGCTCTGAGGACAGGCTGAGGGAGCTGGGGGTGTGCAGTCTGAAGAGGAGGAGGCTCCAGGGGGACCTAATAGCAGCCTGCCAGTACCTGAAGGAGCTATGGGCAGGATGGAGAGAAGCTGTTTACAATGGCCTGCAGGAACAGGATGAGCAGCAGTGGATTCAAGTTTGAGAGGAGCAGATTCAGATTGGATGTCGGGAACAAGTTCTTTACTGTGAGGGTGGTGGAGCGCTGGAAGAGGTTGCCCAGGGAGGTGGTTGAGGTCCCTTCCCTGGAGACATTCAGGGTGAGGCTCGAGAGGGCCCTGGGTGACCTGGGCTGGTGGCGATGTCCCTGCTGGCTGCAGGGGGATGGACTGGATGACCTCTGGAGCTCCCTTCCAGTCTGGACCATTACAGGATCACAGAACGTCAAGGGCTGGAAAGGACCCAAAGAGCTCATCCAGCCCAAACCCTTGTCAAAGCACAACCAGACAATCTAGCTCAGGGCACACAGGAACACATCCAGACAGGCCTTGAAAGGCTCCAGAGAAGGACACTCCACAACCTCTCTGGGCAGCCTATGCCAGGGCTCTGGGACCCTTCCAGGCAAGAAGTTCCCCCTGGTGTTGAGCTGGAACTTCCTGTGCTGTATTTCCACCCATTGCTCCTTGTCCTATCCCAGGGAGCAAGTGAGTAGAGCCTGTCCCCCCCATCCTGACCCCCATCCTGACCCCCATCCCTCAGATACTTATAAACATTGATTAAATCCCCTCTCAGTCTTCTCCAGACTAAGCAACCCCAGGTCCCTCAGCCTCTCCTCACCAGGCAGTGCTCAGTCCCCTCAGCATTCTCGTAGCCCTCTCTGGACTCTCTCCAGCAGATCCCTGTCCCTCTGAAACTGGGGAGCCCAAAACTGAAGGCATTCTATGATTCTATGATGAGGTCTCTGGAGCTGTGGCTCATTCTGCTAAGTGCCTGCCCAAGGTGTGCTGGAGCCTTTGTCTCTCACTACAGCAACAGGAAGCCAACCAGCGCTGGGCAGTGTGCACAGTGGTCTTTGAGACAAGGGAAAACTGGCAGCAGCTCCACCACAGGACCAGTTCTCTGCCCAGTGTTGTGATGATTCCCTCACGCTCCAGCAAATCAAGGATTAATTTGTATTTTGGGGGGCTGGGGGTGTCACTTTTTCCAGAAATCCAAAATTTCCACATTTGAGAAAATGTGGGCTTTCATGAGCAGCAAACCCACTGCCCTCGTCAAGAACAACGAGGAAGGGATCCAGAGAACCCTCACAGCTGACTATGCCCTGCTGATGGAGTCGACCACCATCGAGTACATCACCCAGAGGAACTGCAACCTGACACAGATCGGGGGGCTCATTGACACCAAGGGCTATGGCATTGGGACTCCCATGGGTAAGTGACACGGGGTGGTGGTGGGGGTGGTCTGTGTGTGCTCCAGAGGGTTGCTTGTCACCACAGACACACCAGGTGGGATTCTGACAGCCACCTCTGACAGCACATTTCCAAGTCATAGAACAGAATCACAGAATGGTTTAGGTTGGAAGGGACCTCAAATCTCAGCCAATTCCAACCTCCACCATAGGCAGGGACACCTCCCACTAGAACAGGTCACTCAAGGACTCATCCAGCCTGCTCCTGAACAGCTCCAGGATGTGATTCTGTGCTCCACAACCTCCCTGGGCAACCTGTGCCAGTGTTTCACCACCCTCACTGCAAACAACTTCTTCCTAACATCCACTTTCAATCTCCCCTCTGCCACTTCAAACCCATTGCCCCTTATCCTGTCCAGACCTTGTCAGTAGTCCCTCCCCAGCCCTCCTGTAGCCCCCTTCAGATCCTGCAAGGCTGCTCCAAGCGCTCCTGGAAGCCTTCTCCTCTCCAGGCTGCAGAGCCCCAACTCTCTAAGCCTGTCCTAAGAGCAGAGCTGCTGCAGCCCTCTGAGCATCTTGGTGGCCTCCTCTGGACTGGCTCAAACAACTCCAGGTCCTCCTTGTGTTGGGGGCTCCAGAACTGCACACAGTGCTCCAGGAGTAAAATGCCCTGTCCTGAGCTGCCTGTCTGTTTGACAGAGGCCTGTGCTGTGTGATTTCTATCCCACTAATTGAGGCTAATTAGGATACTATAATAAGATAGATTGTTGGTTACAAAAAGGAAATAATGACAAAGTCTGTATCATTCACTGGTTTGCTAAAAGGAATAAAAAGCCAAAGTATAAATAATTTTGCCCTCTTTGCTTCTGAGTATTTGCTCTCTTTGGATCTCCTCTCTGCTCTAATATCTTCCACTAACCTTGACTATACAACAAGTAAATACAGCTTTATCTTCCTTCCAAGCCATCTGAGCTGGTCTGGTAAATTGCAGTTGTTGGGAGGGAAAGTTCCTTAACCCATCACACTCTCTGTCCCTCTGTACCTGCTGGTGTCTCCCCTCCCCAGGGTCACCGTACAGGGACAAGATCACCATTGCCATCCTGCAGCTGCAGGAGGAGGACAAGCTGCACGTGATGAAGGAGAAGTGGTGGCGGGGGAACGGCTGCCCTGAGGATGAGAACAAGGAGGCCAGTGCTCTGGGCATCCAGAACATAGGTGGCATTTTCATCGTCCTGGCAGCAGGCCTGGTGCTCTCTGTCTTCGTGGCCATGGTGGAGTTCATCTACAAGCTGCGCAAAACGGCGGAGCGTGAGCAGGTACCAGCTCGTGCCAGCCCCTGCATCACCTGAGTCTGGCCAAGGGCACTCTGCACACCAAGGCAGGGAGGTGGGCAGGCAGAGAATTTCAGCCTCTGCTGCCTGGAGGTCACTCAGCATCCTGAAATGCTATGCCCTAAGGCTCATTGCTCTGACCTGCTGCTTGGACAGCCCCAGGGCAGGGGAGTAAATCACATCTACTGTGAGTAGGGCATCTGCTGCTTCAGTCACTGGAGTAAAAAAAGTCTGCAGGGTAACTGAGTGAGCAGACACCAACGCAGCCCACACAGACAGAGCTCTTTCTAAACTATTGCATCCACTCACCACTATTACGTGCGATTGTGTTCCGTATTCCAGGTGCAATGCACACATGCATGAAGTCTCAATCTCTTCTGCCCACTCCCATTCACAGTCTCAAGGAACTGCTCAGGGGTCCGCCAGAAAGACCTACACTATCCTAGAAACATCCACAATATACACACAGTCTGTCCCAGCCACAGCAGCTCAGTGATGCTCATGAGTCACAGAATTGTTTGGGTTGGAAAAGCTCTCTAAGATCATTGATCTAACCACCGACCCAGTACCACCATGGTGGCCACTTCCTGTCGTCCTATCAGCTGATGAGTGTCATGAAGCAAGAGAACTGCTTGTTTTGTTCCCTCTTCCTTGTGTGTCATGGCACAGCCAGTAGGAAGTGCGTTTGTGTGCAGAACTCAAAGCAAGCTGCATTTGTGAGGGAGTAGACGGATGAAGAAGTGCTCACCAGCAAACCTAGCAGGACTTGAGAGCCCTCTGGTTCCCAGTACAGTAATCTCCCACCGCCAGCAGGGATCACACAGCGCACAGAGGCTCCAACAGACACCTCTGGTTCTGCCTTTTTGCAGCCTTTAGCGTGTCAAAGGCACCACTCTTGACAAAGGACAGAGGGGTCAGCCAGATGCCTGCCTGTCACTGAAGCCCCACTAAGGACAGCCGATGTAGCTTAATCCAGTTGCTTGCCCTCTGCAGAGCCTCCTCCTGCTCACGGAGAGGTTAGCAGAACATGTGGCAAGCAGCAACCGCTTTCTGCCTCTGCCCTCCCCAGTTTTGGTGATTTCTCCCCCTGCTCTCTCCAGTTTTGGTGCTTTCTGCCCATGCCCTCCCCAGTTTTGGTCCTTTCTGCCCACGCCCTCCCCAGTAACTCTGCTTTCTGCCCCCACTCTCCCCAGCGCTCCTTCTGCAGTGCCATGGCAGACGAGATACGGCTGTCGCTCACCTGCCAGCGCCGGGTCAAGCACAAGCCGCAGCCTCCAGTCATGGTGAAGACAGACGCCGTGATCAACATGCACACCTTCAACGACCGCCGCCTGCCAGGCAAGGACAACATGACCTGCAACACCGGACTGACGCCTGTCTTCCCCTAGGGCATGGCACGGGGTGGCAGGGAAGGAGCTGCGGCAGACGAGGCTGGATGCGCTCTGAATTAGGGAAGAAAGGATTAAGAGTAACAAGAAAGAAAACAAACAAAACGAGCCTGGTTTGGTTCATTTCAAGAACAAGACCTTTACGCTCAGCTGCATCCACCACCGGCATGGCAGCCAGAACTTCAAAGCATGGACTGCAACGTGGGTCTTGGGGCTTTTGGGGGTTGTTTTGGGGCTTTTTGGGGTTGGTTTTGGGGTTTTTTTCTTTCTTTTTTTTTTTCTTTTTGTTTTTTTCAATGCTTATATCCTACAGGCCTCGTGGAGTCCAAATGGCACCACAGGAGTCTGATGTTTACATGCTGAAAACACACAGAGGTGAAACAGGATTGAGCCAAACCAGCCATGGGCAGGTAAAGAGGAGCCCACCCCTGAGCCTGGTTCTGTAGCATGGCAATAAACAGAAACCCTCTGCCAGGTGCTGCACAAGCAGCCACCTGTGCCAGCATCTTCTCTGCACTGGCAGACACTGCACATGGGACACGATGCCCAGGAAGGAGAAAGGTACCTGTGAAGCACCTGATGGCCACAGCTTTGCCTTCCCTGGAAGCAGCTCCTGCTGGCACTTCACGACTGTGCTGGCCAAGTCCAAGCACTTGTGCTGCAAGTCCAAGTGGGATACGGTGGGAGAAGGCAACAGAGCAGCAGCAGACCCCCAGCAGCTGACCATGAAGGGGCAAATAAGGCTGAATGCAGCCAAACTCCAGTGTGGTGTGCACAGGAGCTTCTGCCATCTCCAAGTGACAGCACCCACACACTCCTTGCCCAATTCCAGCCCGTGGCAGGGTGACACCATGATCTCCAGGTCCTCAGCTCCCTCAGTCTCTACACAAAGCTCAGTGTCTCCTGCAGAGAGGTGTGGAAAGGAGCTGAGCCTGCAGGCTTCAGCAGCACCAGGAGTTGCCAAGAGTGGAGTGGTACCCATGCCCATGGAACTCAGCAGTGCTGAGCTGCAGCTCTGCTGCCTTCACACTCAGACCAGGAGAGCACTGATGCCTGGTTGAGGACTAAATGCTCTCCATGGCAAGTCACAATCCCAGCCTGCAGGGCCAGGGCTGGCCTGGGATAAGCAGCACTGTGTGAGCCAACCCTGGCACCCCTCTGGCTCTGCCCCTGCCCCAGCAGCATTTCCAGGTGATTTAAGCAAACACTAAAATGGTCTTAAGAAACCTCCCAGGACCTGCTCTGATTTTCAGGTTACTTAACGCAGAATGCTGCTCCTGCAGGTGAATCCCATCAGAATTACCAAAGACCCCTCTGCTGACCTAGGGAAATGCTTGGCTAACACCACCCAGCTCCATCCCCCCACGGGAACCACACAGTGACCAGTGGGACACTGCAGATTAATTTGCCAAATGAGCCAAACAGGAGTTGCTCCGCCCATCAGAACCCAGCACATCCCCCAGAGGCTGCAAAGGTGCTGAAAGCTGTGATTTACACACTGGTGGGCAAGAGAAGAGCAAACACCTTACCCCGTGCTTGGCAAGGGTGACAGTGACCACCACTCACACATGCTCTGCAGGGCAGGCAGAGCCACGTGGTTGTGCCCTCTGTGTCCTGAGCAAAGTGCCACAGCCACCGCAGGAACCTGCAGCTGAACTGACCCAGTTTGCCCTCCCCTTGCTGCGAGGCCTCTCTGAAAAGTTTGCCCTCGCCCAGAGGAACAAATCTGTCTGGAGCTGCTCTGGGAATTTTTTCCCCCACCTGTTCCATCCCCAGGCTCGGTGGGGGACTTCAGCTCTGGAGTTGATCACAATTAGCAAATCAGCTCAAGGGGAGACCTGCTCCTCCCCTCCTCACCACAGATCATAATTTGTTCTTTGGAGGTTGCTTAGTTCTGCTTTTATTTTTCCCTGATGTAAAGAAGCAGCAACGGTGACCCGAAACAGACCAGGAGTGTCATATTTTGACTCAAGTAAAGGTTTGCAAAGAACCGAGGTTGGTTTTCACCTTCCCATAGAAACCATGACAGCTTAGGACTGGGTGCTGCCAAAGGGCATTGCATTCCCGAGAGATGCTGACCAAGTCCCCACGAGAGAGGAAAGGCTGGGAGCATTGCTCTGCTTCCCACAGGGAAGAACATTCTGTGTCTCTGCTGATCCTTAGGCTGTTGTGAGTAGTGGATTTTATGTTTTCCTTGTAGGTTTCTGAGCTCTTCGAAAGAGATTTTCACAACTAAGGCAGAGAAAAACAAAGCCTGAATCTGGCTTTCAGTGCTTGGAGAGTAAAACCCCACAGAAAGCAGAACTCGTTTTGTTTCTTGGCAGCTTCTAAATAAATAAATAACTCTGACTAATATCCCAAACCCCATTTATTCATCTTTGACACTAGTTTGATTTGATTTTACTCACAAACATCCCCGAGTGACAGGTGAGTGCCTGGAATTAACTGGTGCTATCTGCCAGCAGAGCAAAGCCTGCAGATTAACCCTTTCCTTTCTCTCTCTCTTTCCACTGCCCATAAATCAGCAGCTCCCCTCATGCATCTGCAGCCTAAGGTTATGTTTCAAGCCTCATCATTAAAATGTTGGATATTTAACAAGGGAATGTTCTGCACTGCTCAGAACAAGGCAGGAGCTTTGGGGGCTGCCTGGGCCCCAGCCCTGGGGACCGCTGGCTCCTGCCCAGTGAAGGGAGGGGAGCTGGGATGGATTCCCTCCTCAGCCCTCCTGCTGTAAGCCAGAGGCAACTCCGCCAGCACAAATTCCACCTGTTGCTGTTCTCCTCAGCAGATCCCAGGGTCTCTCTGCCATCCACATTCATTTCATTCCTCTGAATCCCCTGCCCTCATCCCAGGGAACCAGGAGCTGGGCAGAGTTTGACTGTAGATCAGCGAGTCCCCAGGCTGGCACTGATATACTGGGAGACCTGGGGAGGGACAGAACTGCTGGCCAAGCCTCCATCCCATGAGCTGTTCTGGGACCTGTTTGTGACCATCCATGGCTGATGCCTGAGAAATGATCTGACTCTCAACTTTGTGTCAGTAGCTTCCTCTCTTCACTTGGTGGGCAGAGGGACTGAAAACAAGCAGAGGAGATAAAGCAATCACAGGTTTGAGCTGTCAAACTGCCTCTGAGCTGTGTCACCTCAGTTTACTGTCCCATTAGCTCTTGCTTTTTCCTTCCAGCTCTCCCATGAAACAGAGCAAGGCCACAGGGGTGGCTTTGTTTAGGGTGGCTTTTGTTTGGAGTTGACCAGAGAGCATGTCCAGTCAGATGGCGAGGTGATGGATCCACAAAGAGCTGGCAGATGCAGCAGGGAACCAGCTCCAGCCCTGGGCAACCCCTGCTCCCCCAACTTGATGGGTGTTCCTGTGGCGTGGGATCAGCCATGGGCCCAGCACTGGTGGTCTCTGGAGAGGTCACCTCCAAAAGGACCCTGTGGATGCTGGCACTGTGCACCCAGGATGGCCAAACTGTGCAGAGCTCCCTAGACTCAGTGACTGCAGGGAGCTGCAGCACATCCCTGTGTGGGCATCAGTGCCACGAGCCCCTGCTCTCTGGTCCTTCCTTTGACATGTTTCTCAAAAAAAAAAAAAAAAAAAACCAAAAAAAAAAAAACCAACAAAAAAACCCAAAACAAACCAACAGTAGGAAAAAAGGAAAAAAAATAGAAAGGGGAGGGGGGCGAGGAAAAAAAGGAAAAAAATTGGTCTCCGTGACGTTCAGGGGATTTTCCTTTGTGGACATGCAGAATTTCTATGAATATAGTTTTTTTGTAAACATTTTGTAACAATTTTGGTTTCATAGTAACTGTGTTACTTGCTGATCATTCTAGGCCGATGTAAATAAACTTTCCAACAAAACAAACAAAATAAAACACACACAAAAAAAAAAAGAGAAAAATTCTGATGCTTATTTTCCTTTTTAAGACACTGTGAAATAGCAAAGTGCACAGTTTGCTGTATGAAGTAATATGGTTTTAAATTTTAAATAAAAATTATTTCTAGAAAATAAAAACATTTCTGTCTCTTTCTGCTGAACAAGGTCAGGTTGGAAGGGGCCTTTGAGAAGCCTCAAGTTTAATGAAACCAAGTGCCAGGTCCTGTCCTTTGGTGACAACAACCCCAAGCAATGCCCCAGGCTTGGGGCAGGGTGGTTAAAGTTGCCCAGTGGAAAAGAATCTGAGGTTGCTGGTGCAGAGCTGGTTGGTGCACAGCTGGATGAACATCAGCCAGTAGCATGCCCAGGTGGCCAAGAAGGGCACCAGCAAACTGGCCAGGATCAAAATCAATGTGTCCAGCAGAAGCAAGGATGTGACTGTAACCCTGTACTCTGCCCTGGTGAGGCCCAGCCTGGGCATTGGTTAGAGTTCTGGATGCCACAGTGTAAGAAAGATTTTGAGGTGCCTCAGGGCACCTCTCCTGTGAGGACAAGCTGTGAGAGTTAGGGTTCTGCAACCTGGAGAGGAGAAGGCTTCCAGGAGACCTTGGAGCGGCCTTCCAGGATCTGAAGGGGGCTCCAGGAGGGCTGGGGAAGGACTACTGATATGGTCTGGTAATGACAGGACAAGGGGCAATAGGTCTGAAGTGGCAGAAGCGAGATTGAAAGTGGATGTTAGGAAGAAGTTGTTTGCAGTGAGGGTGGTGAGACACTGGCACAGGTTGCCCAGGGAGGTTGTGAAGCACAGAATCACCCAATGTGATCTTCAATCCCATTCTGTGCTTCTGTGCTCCACAACCTCCCTGGAGGTGTTCAGGACCAGGCTGGATGAGGCTCTGAGCAACCTGTTCTAGTGGGAGGTGTCCCTGCCTATGGTGAAGGGTTGGAACTGGCTGAGCTTTGAGGTTCCTTCCAACCTAAACCATTCTATGACTCAGGGTGTCCAGAGAAGAGCAGCAAGGCTGTTGAGGGTTTGGAGGGCATCTCATATGAGGAGTGGCTGAGGGAGCTGGAGTTGGAGAAGAGAAGGCTAAGGGGAGAGCTTATTGCTCTCTACAGCTGCCTGAAAGGAGGTTGGAGTGAGGCTGATGTTGGTCTCTTCTCCCAAGCAACCAGTAATAGGACGAGAAATGGATTGAAGCTGTGCCAGTTTAGTTTGGACATTAGGAAAAATTACCTTACAGAGAAAGTGGTCAGGGATTGGAACAGCCTGTGCAGGGATGTGGTAGAGTCATCATCCCTGGAGATGTTTGGGAAACTGCAGATGTGGCCATGGTAGCTGGGTTAGAGATGGACTTTGGGGCGTGGTTTAGGGGCCATGGTGGTCTTAGGTTGATCGTTTGACTTGATCTTAGAGGTCTTTTCCAACCCAGGCAACTCTGATTATTTCCTGTACACTGAGATTTTAAAAGACAATTCCTTCCCATTTAAATAATTTTTAAGGGTCACCCTCATAAATCTCTCATCTCTATTCACTCAGTGCCCCTGGAAGGCAGCAGCTTTGACAATCCTGCCAAAGAAGGACTTGCAGAGCAGAGCTGAGCCTTGCTTTTGTATTCTGAACCCTGATCAATATGCAGAGAACGTGGCAAAGAAAAGAAGGGGGGTGGGAGGGGAGAAAGGTAAAAGCAGCCGACGCCTTTGCAAAGCTGCTTCTACAGTGCTTAGCACACGGGATCTGCTTCTGAGGATGAATTTCCTTCCCAGGGCCCAAGGGTTGCAGCAGGGGGAGGCTGCTGAGCAGAGGATGGGGCAGGACAGGGCAGCACTGAGCAGCTTTGCCTCACCAAACCGCGGTCTGTGGCAGAAACGGGAGGGATTGTCAACAGAAATCGTTATCAGCAGGAGCGGCAGGCAGCAATTAACCTTGTCAGTCACAGATCACCCTTCAGCGGCTGGGAGTCCCCCCCCCCAAAGCTGCCAATCAAGCTCCGGATGAATAATTAATCAGACAACAGGTTTCACTGCAAAACAGCCACCGGTTCCCTTTGAGCTCCAGTTAGTCCCTCTGGGCAAAAGAGGGAGAGCATCAGGACACGGTGACTGAGGTGCCCCTGCCACCTCCCACCTCCTGTCCCTTCCCCACACCTTCAGACATCTCAGATTTTCAGCTCAGAGAACAAATCTTAACCTCTATTTCTTCCAGAAAAATCCCATTCTAAGGCAGTAATTGTACATCTGCAAGCAGGTGTTCTCCTGACCCCAGGTGTCAGAGTTCTGCTGCAGCCCTGTGCCTGTTGGCAGGGCAGCTCAGCACCTCCATCACCACCATTTCCCTGCACTCTTGCTCTCCACTCAGCAGCTACAAACATTAACTCTCTCCTCCTCCCTCAATCCAGACAAAAACCTCATCACTGAGGAAGACCCTGGGCAATCTTGGATCTAAAGCAAACTCAATTTGATTTCCTTAATGAAAATTCAGGGGTGGGACAGAGAAAAGGAGGGCAGCACGAAATGGAGCTTCTGCTCTAATGCACTGCGTGGTCCAGGAGATGGTCTCCATGTAGCAGGAGGGCTGGGCATGGATTATCAATGTTCTGTAGAAACAAGGAGCTGTACCTACACAAGAGAACTTTCCCCTCTGAAAGTCCTTGACCCTCAGGCATCAGGACGTGCCACCACCATCATCCCAAGCCAGCCTGCTGAGCATGCCAGGGGGGAATGTGGCTCCATCACCTCCATCTCTTGCTCCACAGAGGAGAAGCCAAAGTGACTTGCACCAGGGAAAGTGATCAGGGATTGACGGAGCCTCCTTCAGAACCCCTCGGGTACCCCTCTGCTTCTAGGGGGAATAGAATCATAGAATGGTTTAAGTTGGAAGGGACCTCAAAGTTCAGCCAGTCCCAACCCCCCTGTGCCATAGGCAGGGACACCTCCCACTAGAACAGGTCGCTCAAGGACCCACCCATCCAGCCTGGCCCTGAACACCTCCAGGGAGGTTGTGGAGCACAGAAGCACCCAATGTAATCAAAGGATCCCATTGTGTTTCTGTGCTCCACAACCTCCCTGGGAAACCTGTGCCAGTGTCTCACCACCCTCACTGCAAAGAACTTCTTCCTGACATCCAGTTTCAATATTCCCTCTGCCACTTCAAACCCATTCCTCCTCCTGTCATTACAAGAGTTTGAACAGAATGGGAATGGGGGACGTTGGGTCCTACGTACCCAGAGGGCAATGTCAGCAAGCAGTGAAACCCAGCAGAGAAGTGACCTCACCAGCTCAGAGCAAAGCAGCCACAGAACAAAACCTACCCTGAGCCTCTGCTGGGCACTCAGCCTGAAGCCAAACTTGCTGGTGGCATTTGGAAGAATTTGGTGACGTTTTCCTTCAAGAATTTCTGCACCTGCTTCTTTCAGCCAGGAACAGAACTCTCAAAGTAGCCCTGGGATCAGTGTCGTGCATTAACATTCTGCCCTTAACTGGAAAAATCTGGGATTCTGGCTCGGGAAGAGAAACATCTCACAGGAGCTCAGGTAAAGAGAATTCACAAAGCAGGAAACCCTGGAAAAATTGAAAAGCAGGTCCTGGCCAGAGGAAGAGCCAGAGGAGGAGATGAGAGTCCAGCTCCTGGACTTTGCAGAAGGGTGACAGTAGGACTGCACCGGGGCTGTGGCTGCTCTCCCGTCGGGCCCTGGTGGCAGGGACAAGCTCTGTGCCTCTCCTCACACCCCAGTAGAAGCTTTTCTTTGCAAGCAGCAGCTGGGGACACAGGGATCTGGCACTCCTCAGCGTTCCCAGACATTGAAAACATTCAAACCAAGAAGTGCAGTGCCCTGTCCCAACCCCCAGAACGACTGCCACACACCCCAGGGTGCCATGGAACTGGTGCCCACAGGGGACAGGGCAGCACACAGAGATGATCTTCACACACACACACACACCCCGAAGGATGGATTTGCACTGGTGCAGGATCTGACTTCTCTGCCAGGCACAGAAAGCAGGAGCAGCTCAGCTGGAGGTAGCACTGTCAGAGCTGAAAGTGCTGAGCAGTCTGGGGGGGCATCCGAGGTGCTGACTTTTATTTTAAGTAGTATCAGTGGTGCTGTTTAGTAGACTCTGAGCACCGCCTGCAAGCAAATCTCAGTAAACAAGAGCCCTTTTGGCAGCACTGCAGTAACATATGGGCTCTGGAGAGATGCCTCCAAATGGTTCTCTTAGCTCAGGAAAGTGCCTCTGCTTCACACCCCAAAGCACTCCCAGAGAGGAGACTGCATCTGGGGAGGCTCCTTTTAGTGCCATTAAAGAGACACAGGTGGAGCACAGCACAAGCTCCCAGCAGAAGGGAACAGGGCATCGATGCAGGAAGAAAGAGGGCACATGGCAGAAGTTCAGCTGAGTCACTGCAGGCAAGTGGAGTTGTGCTGCAGAAACGTTCCAGGCAGCACCCAGCCCAGCTCTTTAGGGCTTTCTACCCTTCAGCAGCAGTTTGTTTGTTTTCACTTTCCCCAGATGCCCAGAACATCTGTTTCCTACATGCCTGCTCTTTGCTCACCTTAAGGCTTTTTAGAACCATAGAATCAATCAGAGTTTGAAGGGACCTCAAGGATCACCCAGTTCCAACCCCCCTGCCATGCCCAGGGACACCTCACACTAGATCAGGCTGTCCACAGCCTCATCCAGCCTGGCCTTAAACACCTCCAGGAATGAGGCTTTCACTTTTCTTCTCTTTATCCCTCTGCTTTGCAGGGCAAAACACTCACTACTCCTCTCCAGCAAAGCTTCTGTTACACTTCACCAGCACAGCTTGCTCAGGGGCATTCAGGCTGCTGCTGGGACTGTTGTCACTGCAGGTGTCATTACCAGAGGGACTTGCACAGCTTGAGAGATGGTGGCAGCCTCCCCCTGCCATGCTCTCAGAGGAGTCCCCATGCTGCAGTGTCCTGCAGTGGAGGCCTGCAGGGTTGGGGAGCAGCAGCTCCATCCAGGACTGCAGCTCTCAGCTGCCTGCAGCAGTTCCAGTGGGACAGAAGTGGCATTCCACTGAACTCCAGTGTTTGGCACACACAGACCTGCCTGGGCTCTCACCCCAGCCTTGCTAGCAGCTGGAACAAATTATGTCGCCAGGTCAGTACCTGGGATCCCACTGCCTGCAGCCCATGATGTAATTATGGAATCACAGAATGGCTTCAGTTGAAAGTGACCTGAAAGAGCACCCAGTTCCAACTCCCCTGCCATGAGCACAGGCGCTTCCTAACAGTCCAGGTTGCTCAAAGCCTTGTCCAGCCTGGTTTTAAACACTTCCAGTGAGGAGGTGTCCACAACCTCTCAGGGCAACCAGTTCCAGTATCTCACCAGAAGGTTACCTGCTTGTCTGTCCCTTTTCAGGACCCAAAACAGGAATTCCCTCAGCCAGAAATGCATTTGAGCAAAGTTATGCTTTGGAGGAGACTTCCCCGTCTCTGGAAGTTTTTAAGACCAGGCTGGATGGGGCTTTGCGTAACGATCAGGGATCTCCTTGGCAGGGTGCCATGGGAAGT
>VWZE01015970.1:0-23387 GCA_013396675.1 Eubucco bourcierii
AGGGAGGCTGTGGCTGCTCCCTCCCTGGAGGTGTTGCTGGCCAGGTTGCAAGAGGCCTTGAGTGACCTGTTCTAGTGGGAAGTGCCTCTTGTAATTCACCATTGCCTTCTGCCATAAGCAGAAAGGAGCTCCTTGAGTCCATCTAGTGGGCAAACAGGGTATTGACTGCAAGCGGTACACTGACTGCAGGAACCTTCTCTTCCAGTCCAATTGAGTTCAATTAATGTTATGTATTATTACTAACTATTTCTAGATCCTGTTATTATCTGTATAGAATTTCCATGACCATGCAAAGAACCAAGTATTATTAAAATTAGTGGTGAGAGTTCTTAATATTGAATATTAATAAACAATGTTAAATTTTTTAAAGCTATCACCTCACATTAATTAATTAACCTTCCATAACAGTTGGGGGCCATGGACAGGTGGGAAACTAACTGGAAACAATTTCAGAAGAAGAAGAGGACCACCTCGGAGTGGAGCTCTTCACAACCCATCACTGATGCTGACTGTTACCTCCTACATCTGAGATATGGCTATACTTGGTGTGCTCTTTGCCATCAAGCACCGTTCATCTGCTCATGCATCAGAAAATCCTGGCTCTTGTCTCACTTCTGATGTCTCTTGCTTGCATTTTTCCCGGTATTGAATTTCCTATTAATCTGAGTCAATCTAACAAATGAGAAAATGAGGTCCAGGCAGCACATGATGACTCATATTCTGTTAAACATTTACCCATATTACTGAAAATCAATTCTAATTGAGCACTACCATTTTTAGCCCACTAAAGCCTAAAAAGAGATGGAGGTTATAAAACTAGTCCAAACGGGGAAGCTACCTCCCTGTACACGTCTGAGACAAATGGATATTTATAGGGAGAAGTTCATGTGAAGGTGCCAGTTTCTCTCTATTGTCATATTGTCTCTCTCAGTGGCTATAAAGGGAGTCCATGGAGATTGTTTCAGATGGAGGTATCTGCACTGTAAATATCTACATTCAGTTAGAATCCCATCTTGTCTTGGTTTATTATACAGTCCATTGCTTATTTGTGCTTTCACAGAATAGAATAGGTTCTCTATTGCACTCTCATGTTTCTTTGGCAATGGATAAGACCCCTGGGTTTGCTGAGGTACCTTTTCAGTGAGGCAGTGTGTTCTTTTGCAGGATGCAGTTATCTGTGGGGTGTTTCATCTTCAACCCAAGCTGAAGGGAGATGAGAGATTTGACAGAGCCTGGATGTGTGATTTACACCTAATTGTAAGGGCCAGGTGGGGTTTGAGTATAGCAGAGCAAAGTGGCAAAATCACCTCTCTTGATCTCCTGTCCACACACCTTTTGATGCAGCCTAGGATGCGTTTGGCCTTCTGGGCTGCAGGTGCACTCTGGTGGTTTACATCCAGGTTCTCATCTACAAGTACCCCAAGTCCTTTTCTGTGGGGCTGATCTCAATTTCATCATCCCACAGTCTGTATTGACATCAAGGACTGTCCTCACCTAGATGCAGGACCCTGCACTTTGCCTTATTGATATATAGATTTAAAGTGTTTGATCATATTAACACATCAAACTTATAAAATTAATGTAACAGTTGATATTATATTTATCTATTCTTAAGGTTTTAGAATATTGTTAAAACCTGAAAAACAGAGGCATAATTTTTATGCTCATCTGCTTGCAAAAGTTGTACTCAGTTGGATGAATAATGAAAGGCAGAAATTCCCTCTATCCTTGTGATGCTACTGTAGTCATGTTTTATTAATCACATTTGTAAGTTTTCCAGTTTTTTTTAAAACTGTTCTGGCACTATTTCAAGGATATTAAAATGCAGGGAAGGGATCAAGAGAGTAAGGTACATGTAAGAGGTCCAGATCTCACCATTGTAAATTTTTTTTAAAATTTTGATAATTTAGGTAAACAGATCTTAGAAAACTTTTCAAGGTATCAAAAATTTAGCACTATTAGCTGGTAGCAAACCCCAATGGCAGCTCTGCTTTGTACACATTAAGCATTATCTAAGCCATGTACCCTGAAATTAAGTCCAAGGCACCTCACTTTTGGCACTCTGTGTTGCCAGGGAGAAATTATACTTCCCAAGCCCCAGGGTGACAGTGCTTGTCCTGGGCTTGAATTTTCTTAGAGGTCTCCAAAGGTGCGTAGGAGTCATTTCTCATGGCCAAATCCCTGAAGGTGACCTCACCACTCTTCTGCTTCACTGTGCTCCCCTGTCACAGCATGGGTTGACTGTGCCCTGAGGGCTGGGAAGAGACAGAATCATGATGGAAATCTGATCGGAGATGGGTGCTACCAGACCGTGGATCTGTATCACTACTGCCAGAGGTGAAATGGCTGAGGGCAATAGTTTTGGACCAGCAAAGATGAAATTAATAAGATATCCTGGTTCTTCTTTTGCAGTGTTAGCACCAAGCCTCAGACATTTCTTTCCAACTCATTCTGCTACTTTCCATTCATGTGCAGCCAAGGGCAGGTCTGTGCCCCCAGCTGCCTGAGCAAACACACCTGGCTCACCAGCTGTGAGTGCACAGTCCTTGTGAGGAAAGCATGTTTTCTCTGGGCTTTGCCACCCCCTTGGAGAAGGAAGGTGAAAGCCAAGGTTTAAAAAATAAAACAAGCTCTGATTCTATCATGTGATGTGATCTTTGGTGTCTTCCAGGAAGAGGCTTGCCCAACTTCCAGTCATCTCTGTTTGCAGGTACTGCCACCTGTACAGAGCACTGACAAGTGGAAAGGGAAGTACAGAGCAAAGTTATCTCATAATGGGAAAGGAACAGAGGGAACACAGCAGAGATTGGAAGAGAAACCTAGAAAAAGGAAAAGTTTTTGTCTTCTGATAATTCAAGGTTTGGCATCCTATCTTGATGTAAAATCCCAAGGCTCAAAATTCTTTCCCAAAATGTATTCTTCTCTTTGGCTCTTAAACAGAAGAACATCTTCTGCCAGGCCCCTGCATCCCTGACTAAGGACCTTGGGAAGCATTGATTATCTGTATGTCAAGAGATTTTCAATTCCAGGGTTTCAAATTCATCTCTCCCTGCATTATGGTGTGCTCAAAGACTGTCACACAAGTTCACTATCACCTTTCTGGAAAACCTCCCCTCCATCTTCCCTCCCAATGCCTTCTATCTCAGCAGCCACTGAGAATCACTGTGGGCATCCCAGTATGTTTGAGTTTAATTAAATTCATTGCAAAGCAAAGCACAATGTTTATTACTGAGACAAAAATGACAGTGAAAAGAAAAAGACGTGGAAATAAGTAACATGTGTATATGTCAAGCTTACCAGAATTCCCATTCAAAAGAGGATGCTGGGAAACACAAGGCTTGAGTTACCTTATACCTTGTAGGAGACCAAGATCCCTGTGTGTCTTTGTGTGGTTTGACCTGTCTTGACAAGCATTCAGGAATAATTATAAAGGTTACCACAGTTTCTCTCAACAGGCAAACACCCCCTCAGCTGACTATCTGCACAACCAGAAGCAGGAATTAATATTGAGCCTCTGCCATAAGCACATCAAAGAGTACATAAATCTTTACTAAAACTCTTCAGAGAAGGTAGATACACCTGCAGCAACAGTATCTACTACATGTTGGCTGTTGAACTCCCAAGTGAGCTCCTCATGGGTGCTGCGATCAGGTCAGTAAGTGCTGTGTCACTACCTGGGTGCCAACTATTGTTCCTGCAGTGTTTGTCAATGGTCTGGTGGGGTATAAATTCCCCTGTCCAGCTCTCCTTGAGCCAGCACAGAGTGCAAGAGATGAAGCTCCTCATCCTGATCCTTACCCTTTGCACTGTGGGCACAGGGACCCGTGAATACACCTCTGTCCTCACTGTGCCCAATGGAGGCCACTGGGGCAGGTGGGGGAGTCAGCGATTTTGCTGCTACGGCTATGCCAATGGATTTTCACTGAAGGTAAAATTCTTCCTATTTTCCACCAGCTACTGTCCCTGCACCCTGCTCTACAGCTCTCCACCCCCCGGGACTGTCTTCTCCAGAGTACAAGGACTTTCTAGAGAGATTTTCCTCTTCCTGTGTACAGTACTCTCTACTGTGATTCTTCTGGGAAATTTAGTTTAGAAAATGTTTCCACTGTAGTTATACCAGTAAGGAAAAACAAGGTTTGGGGATGAGAGGTCTCTCATTAGATAGATCCAAACCAAAGATGCTGATGGAATTGTTTATTCTGAATCAGGATAAGTTGTGATTTAAGATATGTGGTCCACATGTAGCTGATGTTGCTGGGAGAAGCCAGTTAGTGCCAAAACTTGCTACTGGAATCAGGGAGAGAGGCAACCTTCACCA
Organism: Eubucco bourcierii; assembly: GCA_013396675.1. NCBI lineage: Eukaryota > Metazoa > Chordata > Aves > Piciformes > Ramphastidae > Eubucco > Eubucco bourcierii. The sequence goes on from VWZE01015970.1 coordinate 4,319, forward strand.
ATGTCTCTCCTGGGACTCAGAGTCTCTGCCTTACATCTTGGGGCAGAAACAGTTAGAAAACATGAAGGAGAACGTGTTACAGGGCTTATGTAGGTGCACTGCAGTTTCCCAGTGACAGACATCTTGTCCCCTTGTGCTTCCCAAGGTGTATTCTCTTTTTCATTACAGAGAGAAGTTGAGACTGTTTTGACTGACAGTTAAAAGAATATTCCTGGGTCTTCTCGCCCTTGCCTTTACTTCTCTGCTTATATAACTTCTGCTGCAGGTGGAGCCCTCACAGCTGTTAGGAGATGACACAGCTTTGAACGGCATACGCCTGCACTGTGAAGATGACTCGGTTGTGGAATCCTTGGTGGGAAAGTAAGTAACGACATGGTTTCTTCCCTGATTGTCACACACCAGCTCACAAAATATCCACAGCTGTCACCATTTGAATCATAGAATCATAGAATGGTAAGGTTGGAAGGGACCTCAAGGATCATCTAGTTCCAACCCCCTGCCATAGGCAGGGACACCTCCCACTAGTACAGGTCACTCAAGGCCTCATCCAATCTGGCCTTGAACACCTCCAGGGAGGGAGCATCCACAACCTCCCTGGGCAACCTGTTCCAGTGCCTCACCACCCTCACTGGAAAGAACTTCCTCCTAACATCCAGTCTAAATCTCCCCTCTGCCAGTTTAAGCCCATTGCCCCTTATCCTGTCATTGCAGGACCTTGTAAATAATCCTTCCCCAGCCTTCCTGTAGGCCCCCTTCAGATACTGGAAGGCTACTATCAGGTCCCCTCGAAGCCTCCTCTTCTCCAGGCTGAAGAGCCCCAACTCNNNGCCCTGCTGGCCACGCTGCTCTTGATGCAGCCTAGGACTCGGTTGGCTGTCTGGGCTGCATGTGCACACTGCAGACTCATGTTGAGCTTTTCATCAACCCAGACTCCAAGGTCCTTTTCCTCAGGGCTGCTCTCCAGCCATTCACCACCCAGCCTGTATTTGTGCTTGGGATTGTGCCTACCCAGGTGCAGGACCTTACACTTGGCCTTATTGAATTTCATGAGGTTGGCCTGGGCTCACCTCTCCAGCCTGTCCAGGTCCCTCTGGATGGCATCCCTGCCCTCTAGCAAGTCGACTGTGCCACACAGCTTGGTGTCATCTGCAAACTTGCTGAGGGTGCACTCCATTCCTCTGTCCATGGCACTGACAAAGATGTTAAACAGCACTGGTCCCAGCACTGACCCCTGAGGGATGCCACTTTGTCTTGTGATACTGTCTTCTCCAACTAGCCTTGTCTGCTCAATGTTGTGATATAAAGTAAATTAAAACAAGCGATTTTTGCTTTTGTTCTTTCATTTCAGGGTAATTAAGCATGGTTACTTCACATTACCACCTCCTGTTTGCTCTTGAAATTCTTGCAGAGCACTGTAAGCACTTAAAATGTCATCCTAGATATAAAATCTGGCTTTGGAAATCCACACCATGGACCAAATTTGAGAAAAGTTTTTTTAAACCATATATTTAGAAAACCATTTGGGTGAAACCCTGGCCCTGCTGCAGAGAACAGCACTGCATCTCTGGAGAAGTGTCTACTCTTCTTGCTGCCTGGTGTGTACTTGTCAGGCAGGTCAGAGATGCATCATAAAATGTATTCAGGCTGTCCTTGGAGTTTTCACCAGGACCTAACTATACAGTCTTGGAGTGCCTGGTGTTTTTTCTGATGAGGTAGTAATCAAAAGTACACCCTTCAAAAGTGAGCGAAAAAAGAAAAAGAAACAGGAATTGGCATCCTCTGGACTGCAGCAGGACATTGTGCTAAGGCACTTCCCAGCAATTTGCAGAGCCCAGACAGGCCTCTGTTTATTTTTTTTTTTTTGTCAGGTGGGGTAGCTGGACCAGCTTCCAAGTTTGCCCTAGAGGCTACTTGATCTCCTTCTCATTGAGAACAGAGAAGTCCCAAGGAGGAGGTGATGACACAGCAGCCAACAATATCCAGTTCAAATGCTCAGATGAAACTGTGCTAGTAGGTGATGGACTGTCCTGGGGTGGATTTGGCCCGTGGAGCAAAAGCTGCAACATATGTGGTCTTCAGACCAAGGTAGAGCTCCCACAGGGGCTTCAGGATGACACAGCACTCAATAATGTGAAGTTCTTCTGCTGTAAAAGAGCACTTGCTCCATCTTCATGACTGCCTGCACACCCCACATCAAATGAAACATCAGTAAAGCTTGGCTCTAGCTTTATACTGGGACATGCCTGTGATGTTTTGATTGCTTGCATCTTGTCATATCAGCCAATGTCTTGGATGATGATGTCTTTTACAGCTTCCACAACGTTAGTGTAGTTTCTCATAACTACCATAAGTGTATTATGCTCACAAGAATCACCACATCATGTAACTGCTGGTGTGAAAATGTCCGTTCTATGACAAATTCTCAGAGCTGGGAAACAGATGTACCAGTTGGGGTTTTTTCTTCTCTGGCTTACAAGGTCCATGTTTACTCTGCTCATTTCCCTTTGTTTGTAGTAACATTTGACCTGTTGACATGATAGACAGGGAAGAATGTGTATTAATTTGAGTTTACTTGATGTTTCTAGCCAGGGAGAAAATGGCTAATGAGAGGTAAATGGGGTGAAATGGAAATTTGAGTAGGCTCATAAGATTGCATCAAAGGTTTGGTATCATTGCCCATTCCTGACTCTAACTGCCTCAAGGCTCGTATATCTTTCTTACCAAAAATTTATGAACTCATAACTGAGATCCTGCCTTAGAAATTGTTCTTACTCTGAGTATTCATCTAGGTGTGAATGTGATACCACCTGGGTGGACTGTAGTTCCCCAAATCTCCCTCATTGCTGCTTTTTAGTGTGTTCCACTGACTCAGCTGTTAATGTACAACTTTCATGGGACTTGCTTTTTTGTTTGTTGCCTCTGGGTTTCGTGCTCTGAATAGAATGGAGAGAATCCAATCTAAAACTCTATGTCATTAATTCATTTTTTATGCTCTAATTTTCTGGATAAGCTTGAAGTTATTACCTTGTCCTGATATGTTATGTGTAAAGAACATACTCTTGATTCGGGGAAATATCATTATTGTGCCTTAATGTCTGAAGCACTGGGTGCCTCTGGCAAGAGTTTGAGACTTACTAACTTGGAGCACCTTTTGGGAAGTGTAGGTGTTACTATCCACTCAAAGCAATGGATTATGCATCCTTGTGTACCTGAAACAAGGTAGAGGTATGGTGCTGTCATTCTCTAGGTAGCCGGTTGGCCTGTGAGGATGTTGTGATCTGGGACCATAGCCACACCAAGTGACACAGAGCTAGTGGGTAAAGGGTCCTCCTGCCAATTTGCACCCTCTATTTAGCACATACACAGGAGCCATCACTGTCCTGACTTTTCATCTGTGTGAAATTTTCTTCCTGGTACTTAGCTCAAAAAATACTCAGATAACGTCTGTGTTTTGATTTTAAGAGGAATGGAGTATGGCAGGCAAAAGAATAGACCAGGCATGAGCTGTGCTTTCATCAAAAGAGTTTTCATAAAAAAGTCAGGTGTTGGCTTTTGAGTTTATCACTGGTCTGTTTGTCTGCATGCTGTTTCTGGTGGCAGTGCTCAGTATCTAATGCTTGCTATAATTTAAAGTTTCTCTGAATTAGGGAAGTGATGAATATGGATTTTACTGGCAAACAGCGATTGTTGGACATTTGGTGTTTGGTAATGTTCTCCATGCTGTCCCTTTGGAGCACACAGCGATTTCTCATGATTCTCATAGAATCATAGAATCACAGAATCAAGCAGGTTGGAAGAGACCTCCAAGATCATCCAGTCCAACCAATCACCCAGCCCTAGCCAATCAACTAAACCATGGCATTAAGTGCCTCATCCAGTCTTTTCTTCAACACCTCCAGGGACGGCAACTCCACCACCTCCCTGGGCAGCCCATTCCAATGCAAATCACTCTCTCTGTCAAGAACTTCCTCCTAATATGCAGCCCAGACCTCCCCTGGCACAACTTGAGACTGTGTCCCCTTGTTCTGTTGCTGGTTGCCTGGGAGAAGAGATCAACCCCACCTGGCTACAACCTCCTTTCAGGTAGTTGTAGAGAGCAATGAGGTCACCCCTGAGCCTCTTAGTTTGCATTTAGTTGCTTGACTTCCATTTTGTTATGAGACAGGGATCATCTGAGCTTGCAAACTGACCTCCCAGTATAGTTAGGGAGGTGATTTATGAGGTCATAAAAATTAGAATAGCTGCACTGTTCTGAACAAACCAGGCTTTATTCAGTGAAGGAGAACAGAAATTGTGGTGGCATTAACTTCACCATCTTCCAAAATGCACTCAGACCTTTTGCTCGTGTAGAGACAGTTCAATGCACTTCACAGAAGTCTCAGAAGTCCAACTAGTGATCGCTTTTCACCAGAGCAAGTAAGACAAGCAAAAAAAATCAAGTATTTTATATTAAATGTGGCAACAAGACATTTCAAGTGCTGCTTTTCTCAGCATACGAGTAAATAATGTGTCATAGAAAGACACACTGAATTAATCTAACCTGTGTATGCAGCCAGTTATGTGCGGTAGTTTCTCTCTTCTCCAGGTAGAGCTGTTTTTTAAGGGAGCTAGTTCTTGGAATGGCTATTATTGCTCAGCTCAAGTGCCTAAAGGAACAAATCACTTTTGAGTGATTTGTTCAAGAAGCAGAGTGTTTTCTTATGTGTATATGCAGACAACAGACAAATTTGAACTTTGTATCACACATTTGTTCTTCAGAGGGTAGGCTGAGCATGAATGATCAAAGTTAAACTTTGAGGTTGCAGTGAAGGAAGAATTATTCATTTTAGCAGAACTGACCTTTTTATACTTCCCTGTTGTGCCAGGTGTAACACAGCTTCATTTCAGTGCGTGAACAGGCACTCCAAACAAGAGCAGTTGCAAGAAATGTTTGGCAAACAGAAGATTAACTACTCTTCAAGTACTTTCTCACGTATTTGTCAGAAACTTCAAAATCAAGTGAGGATGTTTTTGTCATCTGAATATTCATGAAATATCTTCTTTGAGGCCTCCTCTGATGGTCTGAGCAGATCTCTGCCATTTACTGCACTCGGGGTAGAGGAAACAAACTCTTTCAATTGAAACAAGGTGTAAGAGCATCACCAAAATGCACTGGAACTGTTGTGGCTGAAATTGGATGTAGCTAGAAACTGCAAGAAGCTGTGTCTGCATGACTTCACAAAGTCACTGCGTGCCCGTCACATCTAGGAGTTAGAAACATACTGCCAAAGCACTGCCAGCCAGTTCCTGTGGGATGACAATGGGAGCAGTGGCAAGATGAAGACTGAGCAAGAATTATCCCTTCCTCTTCTGCTAATGTTACCATAGTGGGGCTTTTTTTGCCCCCACCCATCCACACACATGTGATGCAGCTTCCACAGAGGCCAGCAGAAGCAGTAGGTCTGCAGCTTTCCAGGAGTGATTTTCAATAGCCAGTTCTACTGAATCAGACTGGATCAGAACCAGAACAAACTTGCTGTTAGTGATGTTTCAGTGGACCAAGTTTTTGAAATTGCATCCAGAAAGTTGATCTTAGAAATCGTCACCTTTGTGGCTGCGTTGCTCCTGTGGCACATTCGATATTGCATTGATCACAGGTGCTCTGGAAGTTATAACCTGCACAGAAAACATCAGAAGATGTTTTAGCTGCATATCACAGAACCACAGAACCTCAGAGGCTGGAAAGGACCTCCAGAGTTCATTGAGTTCAATCACTCTGCCAAGGCAGGATCCCCTGGGGTAGTTCACTCAGGAATGCATCGCACTCAGGAACGCACGTGGATTTTAAAAGTCTTCAGAGAAGGAGACTCCACAACCTCTCTGGGCAGCCTGTTCCAATGCTCTGTCACCCTCACTGTAAAGAAGTTTCTCCTGATGTTGAGGTGAAACCTTCTCTGTTCCAATTTGTAGCCATTGCTCCTTGTCTTATTGCTGCTGACCAGCGAAAAGAGATTGGCCTATCCACTTGAAACCCACTCCCCAGATATTTGTATACATTGATGAAATCTCCTCTCAGTCTTCTCTTCTCCAGACTAAACAGCCCCAGGTTTCTCAGTCTCTCTTAGTAGGGGAGAAACTCAGGTCCCCCAGTCATCCTTGTGGCTCTCCACTGGACTCTTTCCAGCAGGTCCCTGTCTCTCTTGATTTTTAGTACTACATACAACAGAGATGTGCAATGTGCAGCTCATGTTCAGTACATAATAGTTACCCTTGCTAGCCTTTAAAGTCAGCTGTAGCATGATTGCCAATGAGGAAACAACTGAAAACATCTGTTTCAGAATTTTCTGAGTATAATTATTTGCAAATATTTTAATAGAATGTGAACAGCAGCAAAAATTAACCCATCGGTCATGGAAAGAAAAACAGGCAGACTTTGGAGAAGTCATTCATGAAGGATTAAGTTCCAGCTTCCGTTCCAGTTTCCATTCTCTCCTGCAACACTGACCCTAAGATTATGCCCTTGTCCAGGGGCCCTGTCCATAGAGTTGCAGTCCTGTATATCTATGGTATTGTGCTTGAGTTCTAACTTTTTGTCTGATAAGTTGTTGTGTGCTTTGTACCTGTCTCAAGTAGTCCAGGCTCTAGCAAACAACTTGAGAAACTGTTGTGGTGGCAGGAAGAGGGAGTAGAAGGTATTCCCCGACTCAATGATAGCTGAGGAGAATGAATGAACTGTCTGACACTTTAGAAAATTATTAACAGCAAGGTGCTGACACTAAATGTATACAATCCATATTTCTCTTGAGTAGACAATGTGAAACCTTCCACAGAATCTTTCTCTTTTGGGGCATAATCTCCTGCACTTTCCATACCCTTAACAGAGCAAAACCTAGTCAATCTCAATCACCTGACAGCACATTATGACACATACTGACTCTGTATAGCTTGCTGACTTTTGACAACTTCTGCAAGAGTTCAGCTAACTTGTACGGCACCTGGCTGCAGCGGCAACTGGGCCTTTCCAGCAAAGAGTAACACTATTTACTTCTGATCCCTCAAAACCAGCAATGGAGCAGTGGTGTGTTTCTTAATATAAACCATCACCATGGACATCAATGGTCCCTTTAGTTACTGTAGCAAACAATTGAAGGTGGTGCAGGAACATTTGCATGAGCTTATTAACCTAGTCCGTGGAAAAGAATATTTTCAGGGGGAACATGACAGTACGGGAGGTTAGGTTACTGAACCTTTTTAGGTTCAGACTGAAATTGTTCTAGGATCCAACCCTAAACAGGTCAGAGACATCCCATTTGTGTTTCTGCTGATCTCTTTCTCGGGGAAGTGAGGGGAAAGGACAGATTGGGACACTCTGCAGGTTTATGAATGACTTAGAAGTGCCTTGGCAAAATGTATGTGACTGGCTTTGTTAAAAATCCAGACAAGACTACTGATACTCTAAAGAACGATGACTTTCCACACTGTCAAAAATTATTTCGACACATTGCATCTTTTAAAGCAATAGGAATAGATAAAAAATTAATTCCCCAATGCAATGTCATGTCTAGAATGCCTTTCAGTCCTTACTCCAGAAATTTGGTGGGGTTTTTTTTTGTTTTTTTGTTTGTTTGTTTTGTTAAAAACAAACATAAAAAAGTTAGTGAACTTTTTTATGGTGAGATAACCAGAGGTAATTTAGAAAGCAACTTTCCTTTTCAACTTCTGCCAATGTCGTGGTTATCAAGTAAGACTAAGTCTATTATGTCTATTTAAGTTTTTTGCTATGTTTATTTAAGTTTATTACTATAGCATCACAACATGACTGGGAGTGGTGTTAATGGAAAAAAACCAAAATACATTCTAAAACTGATTTGAACATCTTTCTGAGGAGAAAAGACAAAAATAAATTCTGACTTCTGCCAGCTACGTTGTTTGTGCTTCATTGCAACAACTGTGCGTTTATCAGTGTCAAGGAGATAAAACTCTTCATGATTTCAAAGGAGATTTTCATCTCAGGAAAAGTATTAGCAAAGTAAAGAAAATACCACTTCTGTATCGAGGTGATAGCAAGCAAATAACTGGGAACACTTCAGAGTTTTATGAAAAAAAACAAACCATAATTGTGTTTCTTCTCTGGGTCACACTGTAGTCAGGGAAGTTACACATAAAAAAAAAAAAAAGGAGGTAAGTGATAAAGACATAAAGTTAGAAAATCATTACTGTATGTTCTACCTGATGGGAAATTTCCTTTCAAGTCTAACCAAACGACTGCAACTTTCCATGTGAGGTTATAACACCCAGGCAACAGTGCTAAGCAGTTATCCAGCAGTACCTGCTGAGTCTCATTCCTATTAGAGGTGTAAAAAATCTGCTGGTGTCCTCCTAGACTTTAAAACCCAGCTGGAAGTTTATCAATGAGTTATCTCAGAGGTGACTCACGCTGAATTAGATATAGTGTCACACTCTTTCTAGTTAAACAGGAGTTTACATAAGTGTTATGGTTTCCACAGAAACATAACTAAATCTTTCCTTCAGCGTAATCCCAAAGGCCTTCGCAGACCTACAAAATATGCAGTGAATAGTCAAATAATTTTTCACACTGACAAAAAGAATGCCACAGTTGTCACCCAGTCAAATTTCTCACATGGGGCAAAGTAAGTTTAAATCCCAAATGGCATGGTTGCCTCGAAGCATTCAGATAATTTCTGGATTTCCATATCCCTTCGAGCTTAGTTTTATAAACCTCTAATGAAAACTTAACAGAACTATTGATGGGAACAGTCATATGAATTTTTCTTCCCAAAGCATGATGGTAAGTTCAAAACCTGTGAGAATAGAAATAGTAATTATGCTGATCTGTATTGTTTCTTGTGTGTTTTTTAGTGTTTCTTGTGTTCTTTTAAATGTTCCCCTGACTTGTTGGGCCTCCCTTCATGTAACAGGGATTGCAAGATTTCCCCTGAATCTTCTTGTGCCATCTCATCCCATTTCTCTTAGAGGTTCAGGACTCCGTTTGCTTTTCTAGGTCATGGATGAAGATATTTCTTGATACTGCTCTATGACAGAGATGGAGCTGATATGTATCAATTCTCTAGTAGTTTGAGGGCATATTAATGTTTTAACTAAAATTGAGGCAGTGAATAAGCTTGATCATTGGGCCCAGAGCATTAGATCCTCTTTTGGTAGGTTTTCATAACCGTCTTTTCAATATTCTCTGGTGGGTTTGGTTAATATATTTATTTATTTTTAATTGTAAATTGTTTGGTTGTTTGTTTTGTGGGTGGGGGGTTTTGTTTTTGTTTGTGGGTTTTTTTGTTTGTTTGTTTTTAGTTTGGTTTGGTTTTAGTGTTACAGACTTGGGTAATATATTAGGGTATTTGGATGGTTTGTGGTCTCCAAACTTCTTTCAATTCTTAGGTGTGCTGTTTTCATGCCAGCTGAATAGCCAAAAGAAAGAAAACAAAAACCAAGAAAACAAATTCATTCAAGATCTTCATTACCTTTGTCATCCCCTACCCCATTTTTAATCCCTATAATACCAAGCAGCTGGGAGAAGTCCTTTACAAACTGTTTCCAGTGTCTTCAACGCCGCATTTTTTTTTCTTTTGTTTTGTTCTGTTTTTTGTTTGCTGCTTTATGTCCCTACAGAGTTAAAGAAAATTTCCATATAGCCATCACTGGTTTTGCTAATACAGTGGACAGAAGACTAGTTCTGGATGGGTAGATTTCTACATTTGACACCTATTTTCCCCCTCTCTGATAGTTTGGGAGTTCCCCGCCCCCCCACACTTTGTAAAATGACCCAGACTAGAACTCACCTGGCTGGAAGTTAAAAGATGAAGCTCTATTTACAGCTCAGCACAATATAGAAGCAGATATATACACTATATACAGGAATATTTACAGAAATATACCAGTTAAAGGTAATACAGAAACACAACTCCCCTCCCAGAAGGGGCTCCCAACCACCCTTCCACCTTCTCCCCACCCCTGTACCTTACCCCAAGGTTTGCCTTACGCGCAAGGTGAGCTTGGAGGGTCGGCCAGAGGGGTTAGAAGAAAAGTGATTAGTGAGGTTACTCAGCAGAGAGGAGAAAGGGACAGAAGCTGCTAGACCGAGACACTGTGCCCCAGAGAATGACCTATCTATGTTTTGGTTTCTTCTCTTAAACATCTCAGCAAGCCTATGAGTGAAGTAGACATCGCCACATTTTCCTTTCACAGCCTATAGTGTAATTTTGTCTATTAAAATATCCCAATTAGCCTCAAACCAGCACACCCTCACCATCTGAGCACAAAACCACCAGCACTAGTGATCTCATTTAAAAAGATTTGAATTCATGTTTAGGATAAGATTTCTGCCTTACTGCTGCTGGATGCATTAACAAGAATTTTTGTATTTCGCAGCTGAATTAGTAAAGGAGTTTGATTGAACGTTGAGATACCAAACCATTTGTGATGAAACCTTCCCACTCTCCTTATACTTCTGCATGTTTTTTTATTTTGTCCCTGCACATTTAGTAATTTATCTGTCACAAGAAGGTTTCAAATGCAAAGTTTCCACAAATTGTCTGCAAACATGTAAGGCCAAGAAATACTGAATTTGATGGTGTCTGTAGCAAGAAGCATACAGCAATTTTCCTTGTTCGGGCAAAGCTTATCTTAGGGATAAAACCTGGGCTAAAAATAGGGGAAGTCCACAGCATAAAATACTAGGGGGAAAAAAAAAAAAATCTAAGTATTCTATTTAGGAAATATAGATTTTAGAAAAGATCAGGCTGCTCAGTGGGATGCCATAGCTGTCTTCCAGGTCCTGCCAGTGGTCAAGGTGTTGTGTTGATACTGACTTCATATTGGAGTATCTTTCCATACTGTACCACAAGGATCTCTGGGAATATGGTTTGTGAACTCAGACCAGGGAATGTGCTCACTGGAGACTGCATCATCCTTTCACTCACCCTTTCAGAGGCTCGTGGGAGGCTCCTAGAAGAGAACATGTGTAATGGGTTAGGAATTTTTCCCCCTCACTATTTGAAATTACCCAGACTAACTCAGGTGGTTTGGAAGTATGATGAAGCTATATCTACAGCACTGCAAAATTTACAAGCATATATACACAATACTTACAAGTATTCTTTGTCCTTCAGTTAAATACTTTTATTCCTGATATCTCAAGGAGGTTGCTTGGTTGCGTGGCAGAAGTGGCAGCATGGTCCTTCTGCCACATCGACTTTAGGTTCTTCTCTTTGTGCTCTAATTGCAGTTGGTGCCTCCTGGCTCGGTCTCCTGTTCAGTCACCAGATCTGCTCACCAATCTGCTGGAGAAAGCAATCTGCTTTTCTCTGTGTTCTCAAGTGGGTCATCGTATCACAGCTAGTCTGAAGACTAAAGATGTTTTCAGCTTTGAGCAGGAACATGACTTTGACCTGGTGCTTAGACCTGCTAGGGGTCAATGGTGAGGAGAAATGAGCATCTTTTAATCTGAAATCAAGCCTTTTTTATTCATTGAAGTCAGAAAAGCAAGTAAGTGAGACTGGATTATGTTGCGACTGTCCTTTTTCTGAATGTCCATAAAGCAAACTAGCTACAGGACTACTCCCATTACTTCAGTTTCTTTCCTTACAGCAGTGCCAGGGGACCACTAACTTTTTTGCCATGTGAGTACTTTGGATAGTGTAAGTACAATTAGCTGTGTGTTAGGCACAATAAATGCCACATAAAGTAACTGCTGTTTCACAGAGGTTGCAATGCAGTACCACCAAGGGGTCCGTTAAGAGCTGGGTGGTCCAGGGAAGGAGGATCTGAGGGCTTTAAGGAATGGGAGCTTTGGACTGCAATGAGAAACAGAGTGGGAGCGTGGCACTTCCCTAAATAAAGCCTGCTGTCCTCATTCAATGAAAGGATGAGTTGTCTATTTGTACTGAGGCCTCACAGTGGACTTCCAAGTGCTGCAAAAATCTTAGAGGGCTTGTAACCCTTTATCATAGCCATTGAACTCTATCTGCCATCAAAAGTATCTTATTTTCCTACAAATTTGCTCCTCTGAAAGGAGGTTGTAACCAGGTGGGAGTCAGTCTTTTCTCCCAGGCAACCAGTGACAGAACAAGGGGACACAGTCTCAAGTTGTCCCCGAGGAGGTCTAGGCTGGATATTAGGAGGAAGTTCTTGACAGAGAGAGTGATTGGCATTGGAATGGGCTGTCCAGGGAGGTGGTGGAGTCATTGTTGCTGGAGGTGTTCAAAAGAGACTGGATGGAGCACTTAGTGCCATGGTCTAGTTGATTGGCTAGGGCTGGGTGATAGGTTGGACTGGATGATCTTGGATGATCTCTTCCAACCTGGTTGATTTTATGATTCTATGATTTTATGATTCTATGGTTCTATGTCGGGTTTGAATACACAGTCATTTTGGAAGGTAAATTTCTGTATGGTCACTGTTAACTGCAGTTAACTGTGATGAGAGCAAAGTTTAGTTTTAAGTTAATTTAGTTCAGCTTATTAGGGGAAAAAAAAAAAAAACCCACAACTGGTTGCTGCTTTGTAGTGGGGATTTAGCTACAAAGTACTAGAGCCGAGTGACTTGAATGTTTACAGAAAGCTGAATATATGACAAATAGGGATGTTTTCAGAACTCCCAAATGGAGATGGAAGTTACAGAATGCTTCCTTGATGCTAATAATCCTTCAATTCCAAGTGCTGACTGAGCTGGTTTTGCAAAATAAGCATTTCTTTAAAATACAGTTGCACATTTGAAATGTTTGCATTCAACAGAAAGACAGAAAACAGCTAAAAGATCACTTTAAAAAATACCCAATTGTAAAATAAACCAAAACCTGTTCTATCATTCTGTGATTCTATGGTTCTATGATTCTGCTTATTTGTACACATAGGGAAAACTCCTCATATTTTACTGTTCTTTGTTTAGCTTTCTTCTACTAGCTCTTGTCTTGAAGCTCTGAATAACTCTTTAACTTCTGAGACTATATGCATTGTTTTCTCTATATATTGCTGCCTTGTAGGTATACAGAAATCTGTACTTTTCTGTTTTATTGCCAATATAAACATAACTCCTCCAATGTGTGTACAATTTTTCTATATATAAAGCCTTAAGAACCATGAGGACTTCACATCTCTTGGCTCTGAATCTTAAAAATAGTTACAATCTTGTAACTAGTATTTGAAGAAACTCTGAAGGACACAAAGTTAAGCTCAGTTCAGTGCATGCCAAAAAAATGTGTGATATGTATCAATAGCCAATATCCACCAATATTAATCTAGAGGAGCTGGAAGCATGATCCTGTGAGTTCAGAATCTGTCTGAATGGATTGGCTCATTGAAGATGAACCTGAAACTAAGCATTTCCTTCTGGAGTGATGGAGAATGCCCTTTTGAGCAGCCAGCCTGGGAGTTCTTAGAAAACATAGGGACCAGCCTGAGAAGAGGATGACTTACCAAGGATTTGTATTTGTCCTGCCTTTATTAAGGAACATGAGCAGAATGAACTGAAATTCTACAAAATCCAGACAGAACTACTATGATTCATCTAATTACCACTGTATAAAGGTGGTGTGGGGGGTTTTTTGGTTTTTTTTCTGTTTGTTTGTTTGTTTTGTCTGTTTTGTTTTTTTCCCTTGGAGTTTTAAATACACAATGGTGCTGCAATTCAGTTAAACAATTGAGCATAGGATTAGTGTAGGAGCATGAATAATGTTGTCACTTTCAACAATTAAACACGAGTAGATGCTTTGTTAGAATAAGGATACATTTTCTTACTAGAATTATTTGTTGTGAATGACTGATATCTGAACTGCAGTGCCTTCAGACTGGAATATATCCGAGTGAATATGGACACCTGTCATCTATAGAGTAGTTTGCTCAGGAGTGGTAATCTTCTTGTCTTCTTCTCATGCTACAGGAATGGCATTTGAGATTTGACAATAAACTAGCCCTGTTCTTTCTCTGTTTAAAGAGGAAAATGCAGCTCTTCCAGCTTGGTGTTAGCTGATATACTGAGTCAGAGAGAGAGAGAAATCTCCCAAGGAGCTGATTTGGGGCTGCTGGCTGTGGATGGCCATCAGTGCCGATGGGGACTGATGGCTTGGTCAGAGTCCTCCAGACACTGGGTGCTTTACTGTGCATGTGTTCCTGCTGCAAAAACAGATGGTCTAGTCCACAGCAAGGATCCAGGTGGCTGTCAGAGATGGACACAAATCTTCCTGACTCCACACACAACTCTGCTTCATGTGGGAGCATAGTGCAGTCGTCACCTTCCATTACATCCCTGTGAGTGAAGTCAGTGCTGTCCCAGCTGGGCTGAAGCCAGACCAGCTGGTGGAGACTCAAGGAGTGACAGCTGTTCTGGGGACCTTCTGCTTCCATGGGGAAAATATCTTCCTGGTTTGCTGGCTGTCCAGCATGCTTTCCTTGAGGCAGAGGAGAGGGGCAGGGGTATCCCTTATGTGGTCTTGGCACAAAGGGAGAAGTGTAAGCTGTCCTTGTTAGACTTGCCCTCCTTCAACCAGGGGGTGAAACCCAGTCCATTAGGACTATGCTGAAGCTTTAAGTTGCTGCACAAATCATCAGGGTAGTTAGTTGGGCTTGAGAGGGAACACAGACACAGTTCTGAAGTTAAACCAGATGGAGAAGGAGCCGTGAGATGAACTACATTTTTATCTCTGTGCTTGTCTCCAAGTGTAAAGTTACTTCTTTTTCTCATTAATTAATTTTAATTGTAGTTTAAAATACTTCAATGTTAGAAAGTCCCAAGTAGGCTAGAAGATGGTACTGGTTTGATCTGGCAAGGTCCTCTAGATCTGGTTGGGATCTTCACAGGGACAGTCTTCTCATCTTTGTCAGGGCTGTGCTCCAGTCAAGCTGCTGAGCCTCCAGATCAAGGATCTGATGGAGCTGCTGATCTCATCACACAGCATCAGTATGATGAACAGGAAACTGTCCCTTGAGGTAAGATCCTAAGGCCTATATTGCAAATAACAATCCTTGAGCAGGTGGAGGATAGAGACTTCTATGGCTGAAAGATCTGGATGTTTGTCACAGGAGGACAGTTCCTTCATCACCTGCAGAGGTGTAGGACTTCAACAAGCTCAGAAGGTTGTACTGGGGGAGCCATTTGGGTTGGTTGTGCCTGATCCATACTGTGGAGCCAGGAAGCTCCTGTGGCTAACAAAGGCACTTTTGGCCTGCCAGACTAGATGTCTCAAGTGGTTTGCTGCTCGACCAGGGACGCGATATGTGATGTACTAAAGAGATTGGCAAGATTTATCCATCCCTTCTAATCCTTGCTTCTTATTCACATGGATACTAACAATTCCTCTGAGAAGCCCTTCAGTATATCAAGAGTAGCTACAGAAGCTTGTTGGTAAGGACTAAGGCCATGGGAGCATAGGAGAGATTCTCTCCAGTCCTACTGGTGGATGGGAGAGGCTCAAGTCATAGTAGTTGCAATCCTGCAGGTCAAGTTTTGGTTCTGCAGTCAGTATCCAAAAGCCAGGACATGTGTTGTGGTTACTTTCTTTGTGAAATGAGGACAGCAGAAAGAAAGACAGGATCCATCTGATAAAGCGGGACAAGGACTGTACCTGGAGATTTGCCAACCCAGTAAATAGGGCTTTATATTGGAGTACCAGGGGATGGTGGCCAAAACCCAGAGAGGTGAAAGAACCCATGTATTTACCTCCATTTATTCACCTAAGACTGTGTGTTAATTTTTTACACAAGAAGCTTTTTGGGATAACACAGGGTGCAAAGCTGCAAGGGCAATACAAACAGGTATAACACTCCCCAAGGGCTACCAGCAGTACAACCTGCTGTGTTCCCAGTTAGCTCCTCTCCTCTGACTTTTCCAGAGTCACTCATGCTGAATTCCCTGTTAGTTATACTGGGAAATGAAGGGGCTTGGAAGAGGAGGTAGACTTACCTCAAAATACATAAAATACTTTCTCCTTCAGTCTTATTTCACAAAACATGCAATAGCCTGCAGAAAGCTTGGATATTTTTTTGCCTTTGCAGTACCTGAATGATAACACATGTATCTTACAGCCCCTGTGCTCTACACGGTGACTTAACGGCTGGGCTGCAGTGGGTGTCAACACACAGCAACCATCTTGATGACTCAGGGCTTTAAGGGACAAAGTAAAGAGGGTACATGGTGAGTGAGCACATGGATGGCACATGTCAAACTCTAGTGATGGGTAAATGATTCATTTTCTGTGAATGTTTGGAGGAACTGGGAATACACAAAGAAGGGCTTCTTTTGTACGTCGCCTGGAGGTGAATCTCAGGGTCTACAGGATAAAAATACTACAGGAACATGGCTAAATTTTACAGAGTGCTTGATGCCCTCATGGTGATTGACAGCAAGATCTCAAGGACTCTGCATAACAGATACCCAGAGAAAGCATCCAAGTTTTAAAACATCCTCAAAACAAGCTCTAACTTGAGGCTGGCCCTTGCTCACAGGCAGCAGACATGCAGTGTCAAATCAAAAGTTGATCATAAAAGTGGTATTTGCTTCAATAGTTATGGTAAAATAGTTATCTAGACTGCTCGTGTGTAGCTCTGAACATCTCTTTCCCAATGTGCTGGTTTGAAGCTATCTGGAATATTTTAATGAAAAAAATTGTAATATAGGTGGTGAAAAGAAAAAAATGGTGATGTCTACTTCACTCACAGGCTTGCTGAGATGTAGAAGAACACAAATATAGATAAGACAGAGAGTCTCGCTTTCTCTCTGGGAGCTGGTGTGTCTTCTGCTTTCTACTGTGTAACCCAACTAACCATTCTGCTTCTAACCCCACTGGCTGATCCTCCAAACTCACCTTGCACATAAGGCAAACCCTGGGGTAAGGTAGAGGGGTGGAAAGAAGATGTGGGGGTGGTTGGGAGGCCTCCTGGGGACTCTGACTTCTGGAAGGGGAAATGTGTTTCTCTATTACCTTTAACTTGTATATTTCTGTAAATATTCCTGTNCCTTTTTCCTTTCATATAAGCAGGCGTTGGACTTCTTTGTGGTTGTTGTTGCTACAAAGAAGCAAAATACACATTCTTGGCTCTCCGGAAGTACTTGCTACGTTGTTATGTGTGCCACAGCGTCTAGGAGTTTTAAAGAAGCTGAAGAGTGCTGCCCGCAATGAGAGTTCTGTCTCAAGAGTCATCTTCCTTTTTAAACTGCATCAAGAATGTTCCTAGTTGCTCCACTCTCTTCACATCTCAAGTTGCTGACCAGCATTCCTCATCACATCTTGTGTTCAGTTTTGGGCTCCCCAGGTTAAGAGGGACAGGGATCTGCTGGAGAGAGTCCAAGGGAGGACTACAAGGATGATTAGGGGGCTGGAGCACTGCCTAATGAGGAGAGGCTGAGGGACCTGGGGCTTTTTAGTCTGGAGCAGACTGAGAGGGAAGTTAAATATTTATAAATGTCTGAGGGCTGGGGGTCAGGAGCAGGAGGACAGGCTCTGCTCACTTGCTCCCTGTGATAGGACAAAGAGCAATGGATATAAGCTGCAGCACAGGAGGTTCCATCTCAACGTAAAGGGGAACTTCTTTACTGTAATGGTCACAGAGCACTGGGACAGGCTTCCCAGGGATGTTGTGAAATCTTCTCTGGAGACTTTCAAGGTCTGTCTGGATGCATTCCTCTGTGACCTTAACTAGATTATGGTCCTGCTGTGGCAGGGCTGTTGGACTTGATGATCTCTTTGGGTCCCTTCCAACCCCTGATATCCAGTGAGCCTGTAATATCCCTGCAGTCCTACAACTTGGGAGAGTTGGTAGCACTCCCTTATTGCCAGATGAGGTGGTGTCATCCAGCTTTGGATGTTTGGATCAGCTAAATGACAAGACCTGACTTACCTTGATTAATAGCTTTTTCTTAGGACATAACTCTAAAAGGAGAGAGTCAGTGGCTTTTGCATCTTGCTTTATATGACTCTGGTCTTCAGTAAGGATTTAGCTGCAACTTATGGATTTTTGGGATGTTTTTTCCTTTCTCTCACATCCCAGGATGAAGGATGACCTTGCAGTGATATTAGAGAAGCACTTTGTTTCTGCTGAGTGCTCAGTTCCTTGTTTAATTTGGGTAGCTCCTCTTATTTAATGCTGTCTAGCAGGAAATGGGGGCAAATTGCACAGGATCATCTCTCTGAGACTCACTTTTCTCCGGACATCTCATGAAACCTTCAGTATCCCTGGCTGTGAACTGCTCTTACCTCTGTTCAGAGGGAATACTGGCAGGCAGTGCAGTTTTGCCAAGGTGGTGAATCCCTCTGAGTAAAGCAGAGAGGCTGGTTCTCCATAGCACTGCTAGTTTACTGCTTCTACTACAGCATCATTGACAATGCCGAAATCAAGGACATAGCTTCCAGAGCTAATGGAAACAGAACACTTGTCATGTTTCTGTGTGAAATATACTCTAAAACTAAAGTGCATAATTTTACATTGTATTATTGTTCTTTATTCACCTCACGAAGCTTAGTCCCTGAAAGGGCAATTATAATACAGACTGCATGATATAAACACCTATGCAGAACAAACTCAGGCTCTTCTTGGGAAGAGCATGGGTAATCAGGAAGGTTAAACTATAATTGCCTGTTCATTCTTGTTTTGTCTGCAGGAAGATTTAGTATTTATGCCATAATTTCTTTCACTGATTTGCTGAATACTATAAAACAAACTACCTCACTTCCCCCTATCACCTATTCATATCCTCTCTCTATTGACTCTAAGCAATGTGAGATCAGGCTGGTTGCTCACAGTGGAAACATATATAATGATGCCTTGAGATATCTGCAGTTTACAGAGAAACAGCCTGCTTAGCTTCCTGTTAGGTAACTCCAGCTCTACTCAGAGCAAAGCCACAGCATCACATCTGCTTCCCCTTCAGCCCACCTCCAAAGGTGGGCAAATGCTTGGTTCTCCAACCTGTGCCAGGTAGGAATATTGACTGCTGGAATAATTTGACATGTCAAGAGATGGTTGGGCTAAAGCAGATTCACAGCTAGAAATACAAAATACTAATTTCACCTAATCATAGCCACATACATAGGGAAGGGAAGGGAAGGGAAGGGAAGGGAAGGGAA
>VWZE01015970.1:23498-36317 GCA_013396675.1 Eubucco bourcierii
AGGGAAGGGAAGGGAAGGGAAGGGAAGGGAAGGGAAGGGAGGAGAGGAGACTCGAGGAGAGGAGAAGTGAGGAGAAGTGAGGAGAGGAGAAGTGAGGAGAGGAGAGAAAAGGACTGGGAAGGGGCCTAGAATGGTCATCTAGTCCAGCAGCAAATGATACCTAGTCAAAGCCAGGTGTTTAGGTTTCATTCTCCTTCATCAAGACACTGTCGTGATGATTTAGTACCACTACTTTAGACATGGTCTCCTGTTGTCTACAGATGGAGCTCAGACTAACTACCTGGCTTTCAAGTGCCATCAGACAACTGGGAAGAATGAAATCCTATGTGGATATTTGTCCCACAGCTTTTTTTCTGGTTTTCATGGGACTCTAATTCTAGCACAAAGCAACAGCTCTGCTATATGTATGCCAGCACAGTGTCCATGCCAAAATACTGCTTTCTCTGGATGAGACAATTTGTCAGATTCTGATCTAATGTCAGGATGTCTGTCATTGGCATTTGGAATAATCACATAAATTTAACTACTCTGAACATGATCTCAATAGGTGTGATGCTGCCATTGTGCAGTGCAGGCTGACTCATCACACACATTATGGGACATTGTTTTTCTGTGAGTATTTCACCCTTGTGTACTTATTTGTCCTGTTAGGAAGATGGAGGCAATCTTAATAATTATTTTGCAAGTGCATTTTATTTTGATGAAAGAGAATATCATACTGCAGACCAGATACTTGCAGATGTCTGCTCCCGTTTGCCTATTTTGATTCCATGGTTATTCCTCCAAGGACAACTGGAGGCAGGTTATATATTAATATTTATTATGCCAAGAATGAGAGTGATTGCTATGTTGACAGCTCATCTACAGCTGTATTAGATATGGAAAATATTTCTTTCCTCTTGCTGTGGAGATTTCTGAGCCTGTATTTTCTCCAGTGTTTCCTCTGCGATTAATTAATACATTACTTGTGGGTTGGTTTGTTTTTGTTTTGGTTTTGGTTTGGGTTTGGGTTTGTTTTTTTTTTAAGCCTAAGTTTTGACTCTGTTGAGCATAAAGGAAAGGAAGAATACTTTTTTTGTCCTTCGTCAAAGTATCAGTGGGAATTTTACGCCAGGTAATATGTTGGAAATCTTCCATGGGCCATATTGATGAACAAACAACTTCTCATATCATGATGGACCTTGTAGTCCATCAGCTTCTGCTTTGAATTGGTCAGGGAATAAATTACTTTGACTCAGGCCCTTGACGCCATTGAGGTGCCTACCGTTCACTGACAGAAGTGTGATGTTGAGTGCTCCACGCACATCCTTGCATCATGTTGCAGTGTTTCTGTCTATCACAGTCTTGCAAGAAAGCACTAATGGTTATTTTTGCCAGAGAACCATTTCTACATGCATGTAGGCATGGGGTGGTGACAGGGGACTCTGTCTAGGCAGAGGGTGAACCTAGCTAAACTAATTGGCTCAAATCTGTTGATGGTAGTTTTCAATCTTTGCACTGGTAGTACTTGTCCAGCAAAAAAACCAGTTATAATGGCAAAATTTTGTATTATTGTCTAGAACTGATCCTTTGTTCTTCAATCACGTACTTTTTCTTCCCCATCTATTATCATGACTGGCATAAAGCTAATTGATGACACTGAGTTCTCAGCACTGACCTTTAAAACCAGTGTGAGGAATGAGAAATGAGTGAGATAGGCCAGTCATACCCCTCAGAGATGATTTTGATAGGAAATCTGGGAGTCAGGTAACACTTGCATGTATTTACAACCACAGTAGAAATTTTTCTCTCCCTTTCTCTCTAACAGAAATTCATGGTTTTGATGAAGCTGAGCAGTGTGTATGACAAATAAGCATTAAACTGATCCAACAATAGCCTGCAGTCTGTGTGCATAACCATCCCCTTCCTCCTGCCTCACCAAGATGAATGAATATTCACAGAGAACACAGTCTGTTTCGGATATGTGTGTGAATTCCGGGTTGGATAGTAAGGGTTAAAATAGTGAACTGTTGCTTTACTGGGATGTGGGATTTTTTGATGGTGGCTGCTGAGATAAGGGTGACACATATCACAGTGGCAGTCTGCAGCAACAGGTTTGCTAGACTGGTTGCAGTGTTATCAAATGCTTTCTTCTTGGACCTTACAAGTAATCCAGAACCATTATAAGTATGACCTACAGTTTATTTCTCATTCAGAATAAGAATTGGAATAATATATTCATCAATGAATGCATTATATGCTCCTTTATTTGTAGACTCTCAGCAGTTGTTTGATGACTAAATTCATCTTTGCAGATTTTGCTCTGGAAAGATCCCAACTAAATTCAAGATTAGTTGCCTGGGAGACCAAATAATGCAATTCAAAATGCCATTTGGTGCAGACTAGTTGCATGCAGCCTAATCCATGTCCAACTTTTTTTCTACAAAAGATCTGTCTGCAGAAGTTTCTGGATACTTTCTGCTCATACGCCTGCTTTTTCTGATGGAATAGAAATCTTTAGTTGTATTTCAAGTCTCATCTGTTTGTTTGTTTGCTTAGCATCTAATCTCTAAGAACGATGATGAATTTTTCTCCTACTACTGTATTTTTGTGTGTTTATGATTTTAATAGGCACTTTCATCAGTCTTTTTAAAAGTTCACATGAATATTTTCAGTTCTAAGTACCATTGGAGCTAACGTAAAAGTAACTCTTAACACATTAACTGGACTAACTATGTAAGTTGTTACTTACTAATGTCTAACTACTTGTCACTTGTTACTTACTAATGTCCAGAAACAAGAATAAGATCCATGTCACATTGCCTGGTAAAGACACAACTGGCTCCTGTGGGTTTAAACTGGTAGAGGGGAGATTTAGCCTGGATATTAGGAGGAAGTTCTTTACAGTGAGGGTGTGAAAGCACTGGAACAGGTTGCCCAGGGAGATTGTGGATGCTCCCTCCCTGGAGGTGTTCAAGGTCAGATTGGATGAGGCCTTGAGTAACCTGTACTAGTGGGAGGTGTCCCTGCCTGTGGCAGGGGTTGGAACTAGATGATCCTTGAGGTCCCTTCCAACCTTACCATTCTGTGATTCTATGATTCTATGATTCCTGTCTTAAAGCATTTACTGTCAACAGATAAAACAAAACACTAATTATTTAGCTAACCTGAATTACACATCATCAAGAGAGCTGAGATAATGATAAAGATCCACTGAGCACTGTGGTCCTTTCCTTCCACTCTGCATATCTGCCTTTTCTGCAAGTAAATGTAGAATTACCTAGTTGTAACGGGTTAGCGTGGTTCTCTCCCCTGGTAGAATAAACTCACCACAACATGGATTTTTTTTGTGAAGTCAGAAAAAGAAAAGAGAAATTGTATTTCTTATAGTTTAAACTAAATATAACAGTATAGGGAGAATATAACTACTACAGGAATATAATAACCTGAAGGAAGATGGGGAAAGGGTCAAGTGGCGATGAAGCAGCAAAAGCAGCAGCAGCAACCAAAACAGCGGCAAGAGGAAAACAGCAGCAGGTGCGGGCGAAGCAGGGGAAGCAGCAAGCGGAAGGTACAAGCTGTGCTTCCAGACACAAAGCTCTTGATGTTCCAATGAAATTGACTTATCCATTGTTGCCATTATATGGCCTATCCCTAGAATGTTCGCCTCAGAGCTTCCACTTCTAAGTTTCTTTGTTCTGAATTTTAAAATTTTTTTAAATTTTTTTTTCTGTCTGAGGTAGGAATCTAACTCAAATGGCCACACCAGTCTGGGTTCTTTCCTTCTTTTCTGATATGCTTTGTAAACCATTCTAGGCCATTTAGATGTGTGGCTGGGAAGAAGATATCTCCTGACGATCAGCCTTACTGCAAAAGCATCTCTATGCTGCCACTTTGCTGCCTTTACCCCCATGCCCTGGCATTTTGCAGAGAAGAGCATTGGATTCCCAACGCCAACACCTGTCTCATTGCATGCTGATTCATTGCTCAGCAGTGACTCTGACTACTGGAACACAGTTGTGACCTATGAGCTACCTTGTCAAAGTGTAAATGCTGCTTGTTTAAATTGCCAGGAGATAAGCAGCAGGAATCTAACTTTCGAGCCCAGAGCGAGAATCCTCTCTGCTGTGCTTCCAACTGGGGCTGGAGGATCCTGAAAGAGTGTGTATGGAGTGTGCAAACAGAGCATACTTCAAAATCCCTGACCTACCTGGAGATGGTTTGCTTTCTTTTATCTGTTAGCATGAAGTGCACGACAGACACTGGCAATTTACATGGCCTGGAATGCTGCGAGCAGTGAACCTGCCAGGCTCGGCAGTTAAACGGCATCGTGAGAGTTACTGCAACAACTGCTCCTGAATGTCAGCCATAAGCATGCTTGATACTGCTGGTAGCTGCGGGGTCATTTCACCGCTCTGTAGTTAGAGGTTTGGGAAGCCGCGTCCCAACTAAAAGCCAGGCTTACTGTCATCTAGCAAATCTTATCAGGAAAGATGCTCCTTCAGGTCCTCTTTCTGATGGAATTTTATTTGGGCTTACTGTATTAGGTGAAAACAAGCAATGGTTTTTTATTTCTGTTTGTGTGCCCATATATGCTAATGATAACACAGAATCTTGGTCTCTCTGGGAGCCAGTGGGTCTTCTCCTCTCTGCTGACTAACCTAACTAACCACTGTGCTTTAACCCCCCTGACCGATCCTCCAAACTCACCTTGTGTGTAAGGCAAACCCTGGGGTAAGGGAGAGGGGTGGAGAGAAGGTGGAAGGGTGGTTGGCAGCCCCTGCTGGGGACTCTGCTTTCTGGGAGGGGAATTGTGTTTCTGTATTACCTTTAACTTGTATGTTTCTGTAAATATTTATGTATATTGTGTATATATCTGCTTGTACATTGGGGTAAACTGTAAATATAGCTTCATTCCTCAGCTTCCAGCTGGTTGAGTCTAGT
Source organism: Eubucco bourcierii (assembly GCA_013396675.1). Lineage (NCBI taxonomy): Eukaryota > Metazoa > Chordata > Aves > Piciformes > Ramphastidae > Eubucco > Eubucco bourcierii. The sequence goes on from VWZE01015970.1 coordinate 28,422, forward strand.
CAGGGTGATTTTACAAAGAGTAGGGGAGCGGGGAACTCCCAAACTATCACACCACGGGCCCTTTACACGGCGTCCAAGCGATGTAAGAATCTGGGTTGTGTTGTCCATACCTGCCCACAAAGTTCCAGTGCTACTAAGGTAAGTCACAACAAGAAGTGTTGCGGTAGGCCTAAATAGGCCAAAATAGGCCTGAACATGTCCTGGCTTGCCCAGACTTGTTCCCCTGCTCCCCTCCTTCTGTGCTGGGGAAGCAACCACGGGAAAGGAAACCAACAGCTCTGGCTTCACCTAATATGGTCAAGCTTGGCAAAGTGCCATCCTGATTGGCTAATCTGTGTCCAAAAGCCCATTAGTCTCGGGCTGCATGGATAAAAGGGATGATCAGCTAACACAATGGGCTGCTGCTGCCATTGCTGCTACTGCCTCACTGCATCCTGCCATCCCCTCTGCAAGGCTTCTGCTGAATTAAGAATCAAGAGGAACCAGGTCAGAGACTGTGCCAGACTCCCACCTTCCTGAGAAAAGAGCCTGGGAAAACTCCAAAGCCTCTAATGGCTTTGAGGCCACTGATAGCAACCCCTCCATGTGCTTTGGGTACTGTCTGATACTAATTAGTGAATAAATATTCAAAGCCTCTCTGTAAGAAATTCTGTAACTAGATTCTATTGTGCCTTTCTGCTCTACTAGCAGAAAGGAGCCTCTCAAGTCCCCTGATGGGCAAGAGGTATAATTGAAACTAAGAACCTCTTTCCAATTTTGATGTTTGCATTTTCTAGTTACCTCTTACAGTGTTCCAGTTTTGCCTGTTCCCTGTGTGTATAAATTTCCAAACCGTGCGTTTTGAACCTTGTAAATTAGTTTTCTGGTGAGATTTAATGTTAATAGTTTTTGTAGTTATTGACAATCTTCACCTGGATGGATATCAAAATTAGTATTGATTATTAATTGTGCATAGCTCCTAACAGAAGAGAGCAAGAAGGCTGGACAGATGGGTGCAGTGGAATGCCATGAGTTTTAGTATGTCCATGTACAAGGTGTACTGCACTTTGGCCACAATAATGCCCGGCAGCGCTACAGGCTGCAGAGTGGCTGGAGAGTGGCCAGGCAGAGAGGGACCTAGGGGTACTGATTGACAGCTGACTGAACATGAGCCGGCAGTGTGCCCAGGTGGCTGAGGTCAACGGCATCCCTGCCTGTATCAGGAACAGTGTGGCCAGCAGGACCAGGGAAGTCATTCTGCCCCTGTGCTCAGCACTGGTTAGGCCACACCTTGAATACAGTGTCCAGTTCTGGGCCCCTCAATTTAAGAAAGATCTTGAGATGCTTGAATGTGTCCAGAGAAGGACAACAAGGCTGGTGAGGGGGCTGGAGCTCAGCCCTATGAGGAGAGGCTGAGGGAGCTGGGGTTGTTCAGCCTAGAGAAGAGGAGGCTCAGGGGAGACCTCATTACTCTCTACAACTACCTGAAGGGAGGCTGTAGCCAGATGGAGGTTGGTCTCTTCTCTCAGGCAATCAGTGACAGAATAAGAGGATGCAGTCTCAAGCTATACCAGGGCAGGTTTAGGCTGGGCATTAGGAAGAAGTTCCTCACTGAAAGGGTGATTGGCATTGGAATGGGCTGCTCAGGGAGGTGGTGGAGTCACAATCCCTGAAAGTTTTTAAAAGGAGATTGGATGAGGCACTTGGTGCCCTGATTTAGTTAGAAGATGTTAGGTGATAAGACTTGATGATCTCGAAGGTGTTTTCCAACCTGGTTGATTCTGTGATTCTATGACATAAGAGGAGCGTGCAGGATGGAGCTGTCTGCCTAGGGTGAAACATGAAACCAAACAAGGTGTCAATTGATGAAACCACCTCCTGAAGACTCTCAGCAACAAGAGGACATTTGCCTATAATACTCCAGTTGAACACAGATTGTTAGCCTTGAGAGGAAGTAAGAATATCACATAGTAGCCATGACACCTGTGGTGAGGTGAGAGAACCTGCTGTTCTTTAAGGGGCTTAAACTCTGGATCAATGAGTGAAAGGATTAGGATCTCATTTTGTCCGTCAGCAACCATTGATTGTTTTTTGAAAGTCTCCAATTTAGATATGCACATCGAACAGAGAAACATGCAAAAGGGTGGGATAGGTACACTGCCACTTGCTGCACTCAGCTGGACTATGGGAGTTATGGAAATGCAACATCTAGTTATTAAATCAGCTGCCCTGAGGTGTCAATAGAGAGTTTTTCAGAAGGAAGACTTGCTGCTGAAGCTTCCATTTCCCAGGAAAAATAACCACAGTGATATAAGTATGTGTTTTACAAACACTCATCCAAAAAATACCTGCTCATATCAAGAAATTATTTGAGTGGGAGATGCATAAAATAGGGCAGCCTAACCAGAGGTAAGCTGAGATCCAGGTCTCCATATTGCATTCCAGGTTAAGATATAAAACAACTATTCTCTGGGACATAAATGCACCCTGGTTTTAGCATGTAAGTGAAGCAGATGATGTTGGCATACCACAAATATTCATACCCCATTTGTGGTGTCTTCCCTATCCCTGTCTGCTGTCTGCAGCACTGCAACTCTCTGTGCTGAGCTTTGTGGCAGGCAGAGGCAGCGGCACTGCCTTGCTCATGCCTTGAGAGAGAGGTAGGCAGAGATTTACAGAGAGGAAACAGGCGCACTCTTGGCAATTGAGACCTTACATTTACATTCCCAGCTTCACCCCAGCATGAACCTGTACCCTAGTCAGATAAACTGTTTCAGCTTTATGCCATTAGTTTCTTTGCAATATCAAACCCAGGTAAGGACTTACATTAGCTGTGTGACAAGATAGATCTCTGCATTCAGACGTTCATTTGATGCTTGCCTTAGTTTTCCCACTATCAAGGTGTAAGCAATAATGTAAATAAAACAACTAGACAGTATTTTTTTTTTTTAGGGCAGTAATGATCTGCCATTCTCTGAAGAAAATATATGTTTTCTATTTATTTTTTAAAGAAAATCATCTGAGGATTTTGGGTGACCCAAGCACAAGTTCAGAAAAACTGCCAGTGTTAAGCTGAACTAGTCCATTAGCATGGATGCCAAGAGTCACTTTCTCATCAGTTACACAGAGAATGAATGATTTCACATGTCCTCTCCATCAGTGTCCTGCAAATGGAATCATAACAATACCTTGCAGTCTTGCTAGGATGCTTTCAATTGTGCAAGAACCACAGCAGAAGTCTGCATTAAGTCCTCGCACCTGACACCTAAGAAGAGGCTAGATTTTAAAAGAAGACCCCAAACCAACTGTGAGCACAGTAGCCCATGGTAGATGCAGTATCTTGGTGCTGAATCATTATTTCCAAATGGGTTCATGTCAATCTGAAAGAACATTTTAAGAAGACAGAATGGTTCCTCAGTAATTGCAGCTACACCAGCTTAATTTACAAACTCCTGCAAATCTATTGACATATGGTAATGGTGGTATTTAATCATAGTTCTGATAGTGGATTTCTACTGCTTTGGTACATTTGATGTCTCTTATCACTAATTTCATCCTGGGAACTGACTATCTGGAAATATATCATGATGCAGGTGAGGAGAGGGAGAGAAGGGAGAGGGAAGAGGGGAGGAGGAGAGGGAAGAGGAAAGAGGAAGAGGGAAAGGAGAGATGAAGTCACTTTAAATGACAACTAGTTGGGAAATTAGACTGCTCATGAAGTGCCAAGCCTGTGCTATAGGAAAACAGACTCCCTGTCTCCACTGATCCAGGAGGGATTTAGTCAATCTCAGATACTCTTGAGAACCTAGGTCTGGAAGTCTGATTTGAGAAACAAACAAAACAAAAAACAAACCAGCCAACCAACCAACCAAAACTCCTCAGACTTTCTTTTGCATCACTGTTTGCCCACGAGGGAACTGCCAGATGCACTTTTGAGAGTAACAGAGTGCAGACAGATCTCTCAGTGCTATGTGAGCACCATAAGTCAGTCACATCTGTTTTTGATGCTGTAGTTATTCAACACAATCTTCAGATTATTCACCAATTCCCTCAAAATAGATAAAATTAAAATCACTAAAACTCAAGCCCTAAACGTGTTTGGTTTTGGAAAAACAAAACAAAACAAAAACCTGCTATCAGCACAAACAGCTGCTCTCTCTCCTGCAATAATCTTTTTAGCAAGATGAGTAATTAGGCAAAGTATACATGCCAGATCTCTGCTAGGGCTCAGACTGGTGAGTCTGATGTGCAGGTGAGTTTGGGTCTCCAGTGTGGACACAGACCCCCAGGACTCTGAGGAAGGCAGGAGCAAGGGCTGATGGTTGAATGTGCAGCACAACTCTGGGGAGCCTACTGCTTCCTCGGGCTCTCTCTGGGCAATCCTGACCCTGGTATGGCGTCAAGGGGAGCAGCTTATGTCTGCAGGGCTCCTGCAACCATTGCCAGCTAAAAGAATCACAGAATTTACCAGATTAGAAAAGACCTTTGAGATCATCCAGTCCAACCTATCATTTAACACCTTCTAATTAACTAAACCATGGCACTAAGTTCCTCATCCAGACTCCTTTTAAACACCTCCAGGGACAGTGACACCACCACCTCCCCCCAGGCAGCCCGCTCCAATGGGCAATCACTCTTCCTGTGAAGAAATCCTTCCCAACATCCAGCATAAACCTGCCCTGGTGCAGCTTGAAACTGTGTCCCTTGTTCTGTCACTGGTTGCTTGGGAGAAGAGATTGACTCCCATCTGGCTACAATCTCCTTTCAAGTAGTTGTGGAAAGCAGTAAGGTCTCCCCTGAGCCTCCGCTTCTCTTCAGACGTCTCTACTACTGATGTTGCTGGGTTGGAGGGCAGAAGGGCTCTGCAGCAGGACCTCGACTGCCTGGACAGATGGGCAGAGTCCAAGGGGATGGTATTCAATAAATCCAAGTGCCGGGTGCTGCACTTTGGCCACAACAACCCCATGCAGAGCTACAGGCTGGGGTCGGAGTGGCTGGGGAGCAGCCAAACAGAGAGGGATCTGGGGGTGCTGATTGACACCTACCTGAACATGAGCCAGCAGTGTGCCCAGGTGGCCAAGAAGGCCAATGGCATCCTGGCCTGCATCAGGAATAGTGTGGCCAGCAGGAGTAGGGAGGTCATTCTCCCCCTGGACCCTGCACTGGTTAGGCCACACCTTGAGCACGGTGTCCAGTTTTGGGCCCCTCAATTGAAGATGGACATTGAGGTGCTCGAGCATGTCCAGAGAAGGGCAATGAGGCTGGTGAGAGGCCTTGAACACAAGCCCTATGAATTGAGGCTGAGGGAGCTGGGATTGTTTAGCCTGGAGAAGAGGAGGCTCAAGGGGGACCTTATTGCTGTCTACAACTACCTGAAGGGTGGTTGNAGGTCCGTGGTAACAGGTTGGACTTGATGATATTTGAGGTCTCTTCCAACCCTGGTGATACTGTGATACTGTGATACTCAAGAATAGCAATACCCTGAAGAGAGTAATAGCATCAATAAAGAAAAAAACCCATATACCTAAGAAATTAACTACAAGGTTTGAAACGTTTTGAATACAATCAAATTACACTTGGAGTTTTTCCTCACATCAAGCAAGCCAGCTATTAAGTATTTTCTATGTAAACCTTGGGAAGATTTGATACTATAAAACATTAAATCCAAATATAATAATGTATTTCCCCTTCATGCCCAGTATGAACAGTTTATTAAACACACTGCACCCACTCCAAGCTATTTTTACCTTAGTGGTTTTATCCAATCTCTTAAACCATTGTGATCCATTCACTACTTAAATTTCCTGTAATGGATTGTAAGAAGTGCACTGTGCAGCATGCTGAATGAATGATCAGAACTGCCTTTTTCAACTTTTTGTTCATTATCTGTAGTGACTCATGTGCTTCAGTTTATTTTTTCCAGATGTGCTTCAGGGGAAAATGAAAATAGCCCACCTCCAGCATATGCTCAGACTCTCAGGAGAAACTGCAAGTTTCTGTTATTATTCTAAACAAGATTTTCTGCCATGGAAGATCGACTTAGAGCTGTTGCTGCTCCCTGTATCCTCTGGACAGGAAGTCTCTTCTCAGACTGTTAATGGTTTGCTATTTTTTTCCCTATAGAAAACCAGTAAACAAAGAAAGGACCGTCACCAGCAATGCTGCTCATATTACAAGTCCAATTGCCAGAGGAAATATACAGATTTCTCTATAAATCCTTCTATATACATACATGCATTTTCATTTCCATCAGCATAGCTGTTTGCATTATACAACGAATTTCAATGGCAGTGCTGTAAAAGTGTCAGCTAGCACGAATTTTGCTTCTGGGTCCGTTGGTAATAGATCAGCTGAGAATCTGGACACGTTCATTTTGCCAAGGGATTGTGTGCTGCTGGAGCTAACACACATTGGATGAGATGTCACATCCTCAGAAGAAGTGCAGAGATATTAGGACAAGCCCAAATTCTGGGCTGTTTATATTCTTCTTTACCGATCAGGATGTCAAGACAGGGACTAGATTTATAAGTGCTGGAACAGGATTTGTTGCATGACAGAAACTCTTGGAGAAAAGAAATAGGTTAGACTTTTTGCCTTGTTATGTCTCAAAGAAAACTGATTATCTGTGTTCACAGTTTAAATTAGATAAATATATTTGGATGGATAGATTTCATAAAATGTACTTCAGGCATCAGATGCTGAGGGTTTAAGGAGGGAAACAGAAAACAGTAGCGGGCTGTGTTTTGTGCTGCACAGGTTTCTGAATGCTTCTGAACCACCCTGTGAAACTTTGCAACTGTTTTAGAAATGACTGTCTCAAATTAGCACTGGTTCTTGGCTCACCTTTGAAAGCTGGTTTCAGGTCAGTGGTAATGTCCCTGAAGAAGGAGGGAGGAGGAAAAGAATCTCTCCTGGGGAATCAGTGAAAGGCAGAGACATGGTTGTGATTTGATTGCAGCTGCGGAGGCATTAGTTGAACAGGGACAAGGACTGTGGCAGGATGTTGTTTTGGGTTTAGCTGTGGAGAGCATGTGTGGCAAAGGGAAGATGCAGACTAATGTGCATCTTCTTAGCTTTTTGCTTTTCAGTCTTTTGCCTATCATGATTTGACTAACCCTTTAAATATATTTCTCATTCATTTCTCAAATAACCGGCAGACATATGGTGCTAATGAGAACTAGAGAGGGTTTGTTTTTCTAACAAACAAGAGCAGCTGGTAAGCAGAACATAAAACTTGAAACAGAGGGAAAAAATTAGCCCAGGGAGATAGATGTGGTTATTAATCACAGCAGAGCTCCTCAGCTTTCTCCTCGGATGAGAAGAGTCAGGTAGCGTAGGACATCAGTGACCTTGAGACATGTGCTTGACAGCCTGTTGCATTAGGTGAAAAATAAATAACTGCCTGATACACTTGACAATGTCAAGGCTCTTTGTGGCCACAGAGATGCTCTTCCCTGTCACTATGCTGGCAGCAACCCTTCCAGCTATGCAAGCCTTTGTCACTGCATGATCCTTCAGCTGGGAGGAGAGCCTGAGATATCCATACAGGTGCAACCTGCAATGAGGCAGGTGCGCCCGGGCCAGCAGCAACACATCTGAGAGGGGAATATTTGGAAAGGGGAGAAAATTGTTCCAGTATATACAGGGCTAAATTTGCCATTTCTGAGTAGTGCTGCATTGCTGGGGAGATTTGTGCCAGATGCTCACAGCTTCCTTTTAATGAACCCCACTTCATTTTCTGCTGTTTAAACATGTTTTCCTAGCCAACATGCCAATAAGGTAGTGTTCCCAGGATGCACTGGCTGGGACGGTAGAAAGGTAGTCACTTTCCTAGCACAAACTTCCATTCTGCCCAGTAGCTCAGAGTTTCTGCTGTGTTATAATGCTCTTCTTCTTCTTCTTTCCCCCCACCCCCCC
>VWZE01015970.1:51846-85727 GCA_013396675.1 Eubucco bourcierii
CAACAGATATATACACAATATACAGGAATATTTACAGAAATATACAAGTTAAAGGTAATACAGAAACACAATTGCCCTCCCAGAAATCAGAGACCCCAGGAGGGGCTCCCAACCACCCTTCTACCTTCTTTCCACCCCTCTACCTTACTCCAGGGTTTGCCTTACGTGCAAGGTGAGTTTGGAGGATCAGCCAGTGGGGTTAGAAGCAGAGTGGTTAGTTGGGTTACGCAGGAGAAAGGCCAGAAGCTCTCAGAGAGACAGAGATGAGACTCTCTGTGTGTCTTATCTATGTTTGTGTTCTTGTTCTTCCACATCTCATCAAGCCTTTGAATGAAGTGGACATCACCATTGTTTTCTTTGCACAGCCTATAATTTTTTAATTAAAATATTCCAATTAGCCTCAAGCCAGCACACAAGGTCCCTATCCCCTTTTGATATAGCAGTCCACAACTGAGTTCCTAGTTTCCTCCACGCAGTCACATTAAAGGCAGTACTGCAGGAGGGTTCAAATCCTCGTTGTTTACCCCAAATAAGCAATCACCGTAAATCACGGTCCCCTAATTTTATCCTCCGGTGCTTCAAGAGCACCTTCCAAGTGCCAAGAACTAGAATTCATTCCTTAGTTAATTCTTGTCCCGTGTTCCCAGTGACTCACCTCTCTCAAGGTGTCAAATGTCAGGTCTGGACCAGGCAGACTCCCACTGCTCTGAAGCTTCACTGGGCTCCATCACCAGCTACAATCATCAGTATCTCCTATCTTGTGTAAATCACGCTGCACGTCACCATATGTCATTGTTAGTTGTGACGGGCAAAACAGCAACACAAAATTGTATGGACATTGTAGTGGCCAAAGCTGTTCATTGCTATAGCAGCAGTCTTTTTACATGCCACTAAAAATTGTGGTAACTCTACAAGTTGTGGAATACAGTGCTTGGATAAAATATTGGTTTTAGCACTCTTATTGGATAACAGAGAAGTATTGGCTGTACAAATGTCACGCAAGATGAGCATACCAGTCTACTATGTTTCTGACTTTAATCTTGCTGCATCATGGGTACACAGGGATGCACTCGAGGTGACTCCCTTCCTCAGTTCCCACACTGTGGAATATGGTCCATGACAGGAAAACAGTCACTGTCACTGTCACCTAAAATTTATAAGAATGCATCTAACTGAAAAGCAGAACAGAAAGTTCCAGGGTTTATTTTGCATGTCTTGCATGTCTAGGCTATCCATCTCACTTTTATGGTCTGTCTGCCTCTTCACTCCTGATATTTTCCTAAGAGCACGCAGGGCCAGCGCCAGATAGAAGTCAAATTAATTTCAAACAAAGAGATATTTTCCTCCAGCATTGCTTTTATTTCTCAAAAAAGGAAAGCATTTAGTGAAAAAATCCTTATTAACACTAGAGGCAATGCTTCTGTTCATCATTTATCCAGTACAGAAATTCTTCAGCCTGTTCCTAAGCTGGGAAAGTATATAAGGCTCACTGAATGCATTTTGCTATTTTTGCCACGTTAGTGGTAGACTTTTTGATCTAACCTACTTTGGAAGCTGAATAGTACTTTTATAGAATCATAGAATGGTAAGGTTGGAAGGGACCTCAAGGATCATATAGTTCCAACCCCCTGCCATAGGCAGGGACACCTCCCACTAGTACAGGTCACTCAAGGCCTCTTCCAACATGGCCTTGAACACCTCCAGGGAGGGAGCATCCACAACCTCCCTGGGCAACCTGTTCCAGTGCCTCACCATCCTCACTGTAAAGAACTTCCTCCTAACATCCAGTCTAAATCTCCCCTCTACCAGTTCAAACCCATTGTCCCTTGTCCTGTCATTGCAAGACCTTGTAAATAATCCTTCCCCAGCCTTCCTGTAGGCCCCCTTCAGATACTGGAAGGCTACTATCAGGTCCCCTCGAAGCCTTCTCTTCTCCAGGCTGAAGAGCCCCAACTCTCTCAGCCTGTCCTCATAGGAGAGCTGCTCCAGCCCTCTGATCATCTTTGTGGCCCTCCTCTGGACCCGCTCCAACACTTCCATGTCCTTCCTGTGCTGAGGGTTCCAGAACTGCACACAGTACTCCAGGTCAGGTCTGACGAGAGCAGAGTAAAGTGGCAGAATCCCCTCCCTTGCCCTACTGGCCATGCTGCTCTTGATGCAGCCCAGGACTTGGTTGAAATTTTTTTTTTGTTTGTTTTTGGTTTTGTTTAAACTGAAGATACATTGAACAGAATAAGAATTCTTAGAGGCTTTATTGTTGTTCTGCAGACTAAGAAAGGTATGTCCCAGCTGTTATCCCTTTATAGCCTTCCATGAAATATGAATAAGAATTTGATACAGCATACTTTAAATGAACATATCTGTATATGCCTTTTGCACATTATATGAAAGCAGGAAAATCTATTCTTGAGGAATAATAACTGCTTTTTGTGTCCATTAGTCAGTACTCCCTGTTCTCCTCCTGTTGCATCATGCAGAGAGCATGGCTGGCATCACCTGACCTACATGGTCAATCAAACAGTCCAAAAATCCATTGGCACACATCACAGACAATCAGCTGGCAAACAATGACTCAGAAATAATGGATTATATGGATTACTTCACAAAACTACTAACTGAGATAAGGGCCAGATTCATTAGGAACATTTACTTATTGGTGTTAAAAACTCAGCTGGGGATTTTTGTGTTTTAAATTAATTGTGCCTGGGGAAGGCTTCCTCAGCTGCTGCATCTGGGTCACAGCAGACTGTTTCTGTATTCTCTTTAGTTTTTACTCATTTTATTGGGCTGTGGCTCATTTGTGTCTTTTGGCTTCTCTGCTCTCAACAGGCTCTTTGCCTCTGCCCTTTTGATGAGATAAGGGTTTGCAGCTCAGTGGCCCCAAACCACCGGTACTGAAACTGTCTCTTCAGCCTGGCTGAAGTTGAAATAATTTTTTTTTTTTTTCCCATGACATTCTACCACAAGCCATCTGAATTTACAATTTTTCTCTCTGGGCCCAGCCATACAGGGGAAACTATGCCCAGGCTGTAAGATTTTCCAAAATATCAGTCCTGCTTTTAGCTCAAGAGTTGTACAGCTCAAGATTCAGCTATAAAATACCTACGCACAATTCCATGCCTCATTTCCCTTTTCCTTTGTGAGTCCTTTGGGGGATACAGTGCACTTCTGCACATAGCTTCTTCTTTAAGTCACACGTCTCCTGCAGCTTATCTCCTCCCTCCTTAACTGTTTCCATAGTGAAAGTTACCTCATTTCTGCAAAAAAATGGATCCCTCAGCTTTTCTTTTGTTCAAGCTTCCTTGATGACTTAAAATCAATCTCAGTTACCATTTGTTCGAGACTTTAATTTGCTTCATCAAGTGACCAGTTCTGTACTGGAACAGTCAGTTGGTAACTATGTGGTGAAAGGTAAACCCTTAGCAAGTTATATCCTGCGCCATAGTCTTTCATATTGCCTAAGGAAATGCCTCTGAGCAGTTTCCAAAGTTCATTGGCCCTTCTCTGCTGGTGCTAGCCAAATGCAAGCATTTCTGCCATCTTCTGGGGATTCGCTTCTGTTTGAAACACCCCACGGAGAACACACAACATCGCTTGAAAATGCTACAGTGTGAAACATGAAGAAACCAGAAAATTCTTCAGTTTGGGTAACTTTTGTGTTCCGTCTAGAGAGCTACAGGGTACCCTCAAGCAGCTGATTAAGACTCAGTCCTTTGAGACTGGTAAAAGAATCAATTTGTATGAAAGCTTGGTCTGAGGATGAACAGCAGCAGTTTTCAGTTTTCAATCTCTGTGACAACTTTAAGTTAAATTGAAGTGAATGTGTTTTTCACTTTTCCTAAACATGTTTTCACTTCTTTAGTAAACACACACAAAAAGCAGACCAGGTTAGGTTTGATGCAACAATTTTTTTTTCTTCATTTACCTGTAATAGGACCAACATCCTCGTTTTGCACAACTGCAGCATTCACTCTGTAAAAGGAAAGAGCTGGCCAGATGACACTCTTGCACCTTCCCATTGATTAATTTACTATAAATTAATGACATATAGATACATGAGTTGGTTTCAAAAAACCAGTTTCTTTTTCTGAATGGGCAAAATTCCCTCATGCTTCAGCCTCATTCGTAGGCAAGCTGCTAAATAAATAATTTAGAAAAACATGAGGAAAAAGGGAGCAGCTTAGGAGTGGGTGACACTCCCAAGCAATTGCAGCTTTTTCATACCATAGAGACTTTGTCTTTTTTTTTTTTTTTTTTTTTTTTTTTTTCCCCCAAGTCACCTGCCACAACTGTTTCAAACAGATGCCCCAATAACCTTTCATATTCCCTGGAGATCTTTCCTTGTCATATAGAATCCAAAAGCAGTACTCTCAAAGAAATCAAACCCCTTGTTTTCTGTAAAAGCTCACTTCTTGATCTTCTCCAAGGGAACAGAGCATAACTACCAAGCCTCAGTTTCAAATATAGCAAAGAGTAATCACTGTGACTAGAAGATACCAGATAAAAGTAGCTTATTTTCTGTACAACCTAGTTTTGTTTCTATAGCCTTATATTTATAAATTCTCTTTTGTTAGTATTGGCACCACACAAAAAGTGAATAAAAGGGATATTAGGTCTATTTTCTTGTCCAATTCGGCTCTGAGAAAAACATGAGAGACTTCACAGTTCACCCAATAAAGGATGAACAAGAAGCTTCAATTCCCTCAGATGCCTGTTGTTGGATATCAGCTGATTCACTCTGGACAGCATTCTCGTAAACAATGCCCTTCCTGCAGCAAATGTTTTGAGACTGTTGATGCCCACAAAGTGGTCAGGACCTCAGTTGTGCGTTTCTTCTGAAGGATAGTCTCTTGTGTGACATTGTATCTTCAAATGCTGAGTGGAAGCATTGGTCCATAGTGCCACCTACAGAACAAACATTTCCATTTGATAACAAATTAAGGGGGCCACACATGGATTGCTTCTTACTCTTTTATCTTTTAGGACCTCTAACTTCATTTGCCATTACCGAAGCTTGATGAGATGAATCCTGTGACTGGACTATGGTTATTGAAGGTTAGAAGCTGTTTAGAAAGGACAGGGAAAGAAGGAGTGGCAGTCATTGCCCTGTACGTCAATAAATGGATAGAGTGTGAGGAATTTGCCCTAACAAATAGCCACAGGCAGGTTGAAAGCTTAGGGGTAAGAATTAGAGATCAAGGTAACAAAGAGGATCTTAGGGCTACAGGTTGCCCAATCAAGGGGAGCCTACTGATGAAGTCTTCTTAATCCAGCCAGATAAGGCTTTGCACTTGCAGGCTCTTGACCTGCTGGGAGATTTCATGTACACCAAAATATGCTGGAAAAGTAACATGATGAGATGTAGGCAATCCAAGAGACTCCTGGAGTCCACCGAGGATAGCTTCTTAAGCCAGGTAATAAATGGCCCTACCAGAGAGGGTGGAGCTGAACTTGGCAAGGCACGCAAAGAATAACAAAGGCTTCTACTGGTGTGTCAAAGAAAAACGGAAGGTTAAAGGAAGTGTACCCTCCTCTGATGAGCAAGAATGGAAAGTTAGTAACTATGGATGAAGGCTGAGGTACTCAGCAACTTTTTTGTCTCAGTCTTTAGTGGCAACCTCTGTTTTCACACCATGCTAGGTCCTGCACTTGGGTCACATCAACCCTATGCAATGCTACGGGCTTGGGACAGAGTGGCTGGAAAACTGCCTAGCAGAAGAGGACTTGGGGTGTTGACTGACAGCCAGCAGCGTGCCCAGGTGGCCAAGAAGGCCAACAGCATCCTGGCTTGTATCAGGAATAGTGTGGTCAGCAGGAGTAGAGAAATGATTGCGCCCCTATACTCATCACTGGTGAGGCTGCAGCTTGAGTATGGTGTTCAGTTCTGGGCCTCTCACTAAAAGAGGTGCTGGAGGATGTCCAGAGAAGGGCAATAGAGCTGGTGAAGGGCTTGGAAAACAGATCTTATGAGCAGTGACTGAGGAAACTGGAATTGTTTAGTCTGGAGAAGAGGAGGCTGAGAGCAGGCTGCACTGCTCTCTGCAACTACCTGAAAGGAGGTTGTAGCAAATTGAGTGTTGATCTCTTTTCCCTAGTGTTAAGTAATAGAATGAGAGGAAATAGCCTCAAATTGTGCCAAGGGAGGTTTAGATTGGATATGAGGAAAAAGTTCTTTATGGAAAGAGTGGCACTTGAACAATCCATCTGAGCTGGTCTGGTAAATTTTAACTGGGGCTGGGAAGGGGGGAAATTCCTAGCCCACCACACTATGAGTCTGCAAAACCATGGTAAAGTGAACTGACTACCTCTAAAGATGATTAGTTGAAAGCAACTACTTGCACAGTCACAGCATATAAGAGTTTGAGTGTTCCTGTTCTACAAAATGTCAGAGTTGCAGAACATTTTAAAGTGATTGTGGAAGATCTAACGGTGAATTAATTAGCATATGATTCCTTCCCCCATAGAGAGTAGTACTTGAGTGGGAAATTATTCAAAACAGGCAGAACAGAGAAGATGTTATCAGTCTGACTGTCATTCTGTTCAGTTTGGGGAATCTTAACTGGTCCCTAAGGAAAGAGAAATCACATTCTTTGGCTCACAGCATGCTGGAAAGGGGTGGTATCTTCAAACTACTGGGCACATGCTGTATTGGTTAGATGGCAGGGAGAAAGAAGAGGTCTCTTAATTAGCAGCCCACTTTCTGAAGTAGGTAACAGTACAAGCTCAGCTGAAAATTTTTGAAAGAGGAGACAAATAACAAACTGGCAAGAGAACTTTTTCATTTCCTCTGTAATCAGTTACAAGTTACATTTCTACTGGATTATCAGTTCTTGCACCTTTTATGTGTGACCTTCTTAACAATAAAGGCCACAATCAGTTCTTTGGAGTTAACTAATTGGCTTAACATATGACAAAGCCTAAGTTCAAAACACAAAAGGAAAGGTCAATTAAAAATGCCCTTTATTGCTATAAAACAGAGTGAAGTTGTATATCTCTTCTTATGTACGCCCTTTAGTTTCTGATCCTCTTTAGATTTATGATGGAGTGCTGACTGAAAATGATAAATGGGATATGGATACCAGACAAAGGAAATATCGCTTGTCAGCTTGCATAATGTGAGCAGCCACTTCCAGTCAGTGGAATTGATTCTGGGTTTAAATGTACTTTAAATGTACTTTCTGAGGCTTCTACCCCAACATCCTTTCTTTCATGCCTTTTTCTGAGATGCTATCTTACCGTGAGATACTTGATACATATTTATATCTATGTCTGTTGAAGGAAAATATCTGACTACCTGGTAGTAAGGTCTGTTGAGCTTGCATTTGACTCACATGAAAACCTGCTGTTTGTTTGACCTTTCATCAAGGAAAGTGACACTTTTCTTTTAACCCAGCTTCCTTAATGGCATTCCAAAGAGTTTTCATATTAAAAAGGCCTATGTACCTAAAGTACATAAAGGATCTCCACTGTGTCTTGGCTAAATATGTACCATTATACTGTGGGAAATGTCACCCAAATACTTCATGTTTGAAATCTATCAGTTGTCTAGTTCTCAGCACTACAGGCAAACAAACTCAAACACATATAAGCAGTGTATTTTCTTACTGGTGGTATAGGGGTAGATCAGATAGTTGTTAGACTGTTCTGTTTTGATTTTGGATGGTAGCTTTTTTCCTGCTTCTAAGCACATAATCTAACAACTGTAGAGACAGAGGAGGAGAAATTTAGCTGTGATATATTTTTTGGTCACCTATGTATTGGGTGAAAACCATCTGATCAGACATCCACTTTTACAGAACAAGAATCTGCATTTAAGTCTGAAGTATAGATTGTCTTTACTGTCAAGGGAGAAGAATGGACATCAGTTTATGTAGATTGAGTCTAACTGAGCACAATATATGTCCAGCTTGATTGGAGGTACCCTAAACAAACATCCTTTGCCTCCAGGTGCCAGTTCAACAGGTTGTATATCCCACAGGTCCTGCAACACGTGTGCACATGTGACATCTGCACTGGTAGTAGGTATCTATGTTTAGGCCTTTATCTCATTTGATCATAGGGAGAGCATGCAGTGGCTAAGCAGAAACAGATACCTTTATTCAGAACAGTCTTTAGTGTGATCGCCCTTGATGAGTTTCTTGTCATTTCAGTGATTGCTTAAAACACTGATGATCTCCATTTACCAGAAATGGTCACATCTACTGGTCTTGATATTGAAATGAAAATCCAATTGCTCTTGCTGAGATGGAGCCTCTTCTAGAAACTGTGCTGAGGGGGAGCTATGAGCTGTATTGGGTTGTGGACAGGCAGTAATGTGGAACAGCTTGTGAAAGTGATGTGCAAAGGTACCTGGGAGAGTTGGAGAAGCCAAATCCTATCAAAAAGTGATTGTGACCCAGCTGCCATGGGCCAGACAAGTGACTTGAGTAAACCTGAATCTGAACATGGGTGCTGCAGCAGTATGGTCATAGTAGTGGTGCAGGAGATCCTGCTTAGTTTATCAAGATTTTCAGACCGTGTTTTCACAGATCATGCCTATCAACATCATCAGAATTCATCAGCAAACATAATTTCTTTCTGGATCGCAGAACAACTTCCACTTACATGATTGCTTTCTGCATAGATCTTTTGCTCGTGGTGGAGGAGGCAGAAGGCATTTCCCTGAGAGGGATTTTTACCTTTTGCAGGAATCCACTCTAACTACCAGACTATAAGCTCTGTTGCGACAATTACTTTCCATTGCTCCCTGCAGATGTGTACATCTCTACAGGAAACCACTGCGGCTTAATTGGATCAAAACCTCCAAGCATGAAAGGAAGGATGCTTTTGTTGCTAAATAGTCAGATCATTAACGTAGAGAGGAGTCTTGACTTAAGGTTTTTTTGGCGCTAAGGCACGTTACACAATTTACCCAGCAACTGAGCGAATGCAAAATAGCGCAGTATCACAGAATCACAGAATGTCAGGGGCTGGAAGGGACCTTGAAAGATTATCCAGTCCACCCCCGTGCCAGAGCAGGATCCCCCACAACAGGTCACACAAGAACATGCCCAGGCAGGTTTTGGATATCTCCAGAGAGGGAGACTCCACAACTCCCCTGGGTGGCCTGTTCCAGTGTTCTATCACCCTCTCAGGGAAAAAATTCCTCCTCATGTTTAAATGAAACTTCTTATGCCTCAGATTCCACCCATTGCCCCTTGTCCTGCCATTGGGCATCACCAAGAAGAGCCTGGCTCCATCCTCCTGGCACTTGCCTTTTACATATTTATAAATACAAACTAAGATCTTCTTGCTGTAAAGAGTTTGCCATTCACATCACTTCAGTCCTGGGTTAAATCCCACAAAGATTTAGAATCATGGACATAAAATTAAATTCACACATGTATTGTGTGGGAATGGAGTGCCCTGATGACAAGAATGGGTACGGCTCTGAATAAGGAAGCCTGAGTTCAAGTCTCCTTTCTCTTTGAGCCAGAACACTGGATTTCTCTCATCTGCCCTGGTGAAGCTATGTCAGTTTTTATGCCAGGGAACTAAAAAGAATAATTAACTCACTAAACTTCATAGATATGTCACTCAGATTGGAGGAAAGGGAATAATTAACTTGTATTCACCCTGTATTCCAAGGAGTCTGTCTATATATAAGATAGAAGCACATCCTATAACATCTGTAGTTGAACACCCCATAACATCTGTCTTCAGAAAGCTGATACTCTGTGCAACTTTCTCATAATTCATTAAGGAAAGTCTGGTGCTAATCTTCACCAACAAAAAAGATTTGGATCCATTATATGGAATTCAGATAATTATACCTCAAACTTACAAACTTACTGTGTATTCTAGATTTCAAAGGTCCTGGAATGTGAGTGTTTGTGGGGGAAAAAATTATAAATGTTTGGGGTTTTTTGTGTTTTGTAGTTTTGTTTTTTTTTTTTTTTTTTTTTTTTTTTTTTTTTTGGTGGGTTCCCCCTTGTTTTTTTTTTTTTTAATTGTTTTTGGGTTTTTTCCTGTTATTCAGTCTCAACTTGTGCTCAGTTACTTACACACTCCTGGAAACCTCAAAAGTTTATTTCTTTAAATGCCATTTCCAGAATTTGGACACTTCCAAAACATTTTCCTTCTACTGGAGGAAAAAAAGGCATGCAGAGAGAGATAGATTTGAAGAAAATTCCACCACACCCCAGCTCTCAGTGTGCATATAATTCCCACATTGATGAAACCACAAAATTGCTGTTTTGGTAGCAGACTGTTTCCTTCCCTTCCTTTCTCCTCAGAGTTAAAGTCTTGCACCAACATACAGGTAATGTTAGAAGATTATAATCGGGAATGCCAAACTAGACCTAAAAATAATAACATGACTTGTAATTAGTGCTTAACAGGTTCCTGTTATTTGCCTTCAGGTTTTCTTTTGTGAGTTTCTTTACAAAGAACTTTCTTGGCAGAGAATGAGTTGACCAATGGCTCCTCATATCCCAAAAGAGCAGCCTCAGCACTTAAGCTAATGGAATCTTTTCATTATCTCTCTCTCAAAATACCACTGTGATGAGCACTAGGGAAATGATTATTAATCACCTATCAGCAGCAACAGTTGTTTTTTTCCCCCAGTCATTTAGCCACATGACAACAAGACCACAAAAGTACAAACTTCACCTGGGCAGACTGATCAGTCTTTCATATTGTTTCTCGCAGACTTTTATAGTGCTTCTCACAGAAATGTAAGTCTTTGGGCAAGTCTTTGGATAAGTCTTTTAAAATGATGCTTGGAAGAGCCCAAATCTTTCTTTCTGAGCAAATGAGTAGTCCAATGAGTTGTTTAGCTGCCATGAGCTCTGTTACTGTATTCCAGTATGGATGACTAAGGAAACAAAGCAAAAATGTATATGTATATAACATATTTGTACCCTAGGGTAGGCGTGAGCTCACTGATTTCTAACCTCTCTCACTGAGTGAAGGCTCACTGGCACTATTATTAACTGTGGTGCTGTCATTTCTGCATTTGCATAGGAATAATTTGCAAGTTTAACGACAGACCCACTCTCTCCCATGGGCTAAGCTCACCTTGTTGCAGAATTAACACAAGATCTGTTGGTGACTGAAAGTCCTTTCTTTTTCCCTGCTCTCAGCTGCTTGTTGTCTTTAATCTTGATTCTTGCAGCAAACCATTCACGTACTCTAGATTACCAGCAAATGCATTTATAAACTGATGTCATAAATCACCTTTTACAGTATTTTATTAGACAAAACATGATTAATTAGGTTTGAGTTCTTCTATTTTTGAGTAATTTGAATACTTATGAACTAAAATTTAAATAATTATAGCCTTCTCAGAATATTTTTAAGAAAGACCTATCAAGTATAAAGTTGAATTTTCAATGCCTCATCTAGCATGCTGCAAGGAAGGAAAAGGAACCTATTAAAATATTTTGTACTAGAGCTTTAGAATTTAAAAGAAAGACCTAAAATTCTGATTACTAATTAAGTTCACATTTATCACAAATAAAACATGGAGGGTTGTAAGAAAGTTTGAAAAATGAAAAAGCCTACAGAGATCTGTACTTTTCCAGCTATAATTATATTGGAATTTTGGTGTTATTATAGTTATTATCTTGCCAATATCCATGACCAAAAAAACACTATTAAGTCATCTGAAGTTGACAGTGGTTGCAAATGTATATCTGTGTGTGCAGAAAAATGCCAAAAGTTGTAAAAATATTGAACCAGTTTCTGATTGCACATAGTCCCAAATCCTCCAACCACTTAACTGTAGCTACTGCAGCACAAATTTCACTTTGTATCCATGAGCAATTCAACAGATGTAAATTTGGGAAGGACCTCACTCAAGTCAAGCATGGCTCCCTAGCCTTTAGCTTTCAAGGCTTCCACTGAAGTCATCTGCCAAAAGCAAGCAGGAGAATGATTGGTTGCAAACCCAAAGTCAGGTAAATATATTGACCACCACAGTACAGTCAGGATGTTGGCTTGGCTTGCAGCCAATGGCCTGCAGCCCTCTCCACTCACAAACTGTGAACAATTAATGTCTCTCCTGAGAGATTCTTCAGTGTTGCCCTTGGCTGCAGGAAATGAATAAGAATGATACTGGCAGAGCTAAGTCTGATACTGGTCACTGTTCCTTGCTTGCAAAATGTGTGCAACCATGGACATGTGAGGTCTGGGGGCTGCAGAAACAGCCTAGCCATAATCTAACTGGTTCCAATGGAGGTGCTCCAATGTTACTTTGATTCAGCTGAGCTGGCAACTGAGTCTGATAAGTGTTACTACTCAACTGTTGCCATCATTCCTGTTATTGCTGATTTTTGTTAGAGCAAAAATGTTTAATTTAATGAAGATAAAATTAATTCTGAGGTAAGGAATATCAGCATGTCATGGAAGGCCAGAATGGGCCTAGTACATGTCCTGGTTTGTCCAGGTATTATCCCATGGTCCCCTTCCCTCTGCTGGGGGTGGGAGGAAGCAGAGCACAGGGAGAAGACAAAAGGCTTGGAGACACTGACTTTGAGGGTCCAAGACTTGCCCAGACTTGTTCTTCCAAAATAAGGGAAAGCAAGCTCCTGACTTCACCTAATATGGTCAGGTTTGGCAAAGTATCATTCTGACTGGTGAATATCTGTGGTCAAAGGGGCCATTACATTCAGGCAAACAATAAATAGGCTTTTGCCACATGCCTGAGTTGCTTTGCCTGCTCTGCCCTGCCACAGTATGCTCTGCTTTGCCTGCAATGACTTTCAAGACACCAACACAAGTTCCTTCAAGTGTTTGGGTATTGTCTGATACTATTTTGTGAGTAAATATTCAAAGCTTCTTTGTAAGAAATTCTGTAACTAGATTCTATTGTGCCTTCTGCTTTAGAAGCAGCCTCCTGAAGCCTTCCTAAAGAAGTTGCTTTAGAAAGGAGCCTCCTGAGTCCCCTAGTAGGCAAGTGGTATAATTGAAACTAAGAACCTCCTTCCAGTTCTAAGTTTAATGTTTGTGTTTGCTAGTTGTTTCTTAAGTGTTCTAGGTTGCCTCTTCCCTGTGTCTATAAATACCCAAACCGTGTGTTTCCAACATTGTACATAAGTTTTCTGGTGAGATTTAATGTTAATAAACATTTCTCAGAGTTATTAGCGATCTTCACTTGGATATAACAATTAATATTGATTATTAATTTTGCATAATTCATAACACATCATTTCCCAGAATGGACTATTTTAATAAAAAGACCTTGTAGTGGCCTTCCAGTATCTGAAGGGGGGCTACAAGAAGGCTGGGGAGGGACTATTTACAAGGTCTTGTGATGACAGGACAAGGGGTAATGGGTTTAAACCAGAAGAGGGGAGATTTAAACTGGGTGTTAGGAAGGAGTTCTCTACAGTGAAGGTGGTGAAACTTTGAACAGGTTGCCCAGGGAGGTTATGGATGCTCCCTCTCTGGAGGTGTTCAAGGCTAGGTTGGAGGAGGCCTTGGGTGACCTGTACTAGTGGGAGGTGTCCCTGCCTGTTGCAGGGTGTTGGAACTGGATGATCTTTGAGGTCCCTTCCAACCTAAACCATTCTATGATTCTATGATTCTATGATTTTCCTAGAAAGGCCATTTTTCTAGTCACACTTAGACAACAGTGTTAAGGTTCTTACTGAGAACATCGTTATGCTATAAAAAAATTCAATGACATGAATTAAGGATGAGGAGTATTTTAACTACATTATTCGGATAGTGTTGATGAACTGAAGCTAAAGGCTAACTTGAGCCTGGAGATTAATTTGTAAATGGTCTATGTATTCTATTTCCACGTACTTTTGTGCATCAAGGTGTGAAAAAACAGGAACTAGTCAAGAGCAAAACCAGTGGCTTGGGGAAGACAACTCTTCATGATATTATAAGCATTATGCTTTCAGAATGAGGCTCCCACAGGGTGTATATAAGTCTGGTGGGATTTAGTTGAGAGTTTGTGCATTCAGGTCAAGCCTAGTTTCATTGACAGAAGATCTTCCACAGTTTCAGTCTTCACTTACCAAAATTGCAGGATGAAATTCTCCTTTACAAATCCACTCTATCAACCTACAATGAAGAAACCAGGCAAGCTCTGCTGGCCTTTCTGCACATCAGGAGAGCAGGAAAGACCTGTAGTGAGGAGTCCATTAGAGTTAAAGGAACATAATAACTGTTCAAGAACTGATGTTGCTTTAAAAATATGACTTTGAGTAGCTGAGACTTTGTAAGTGACAAGCAAAATGAGTGAGATTATGTCAATGGACAGTAATATTTGGGTTCTTTCAGAAATCAAGGCCATGTGTGACAGGGTGCCTATTTCGCAAACAAAAGGGGGTAAGTTCAGAAATATCTAAGTAAGCAATGGGAGCAGCAGTGTCTACAGCACAACATTTGTCTAGTCTACTTTTCATTAATGGCCCAGAGAGCGCAGTTCAGACTATGTCTTGGAAATAACCCTGTATGCAATCGGAACAAAGACAAATCTAAAAGTAGCTGCAGGTGTCCACTTCCAGTCCAAAAAGAAAATTGTGTCCTGGGCTGCACCAAGAGAAGTGTGGCCAGCAGGCTGAGGGAGGTGATTCTCCTCCTCTACTCCACTTTGGTGAGATCCCATCTTGAGGTCTGCATCTAATTTTGCAGCCCCTATTATAAGAAGTATATGGACATGCTGGAACATGTCCAGAGAAGTGCCACGAGGATGCTCAGAGGGTTGAAGCACCTGTCCTGTGGACACAGACTGAGAGAGTTGAGGCTGTTCAGTCTGGAGAGAAGACTCTGGGCAGACCTTACTGTGTCTTTCCAGTATCTGAAGGGGGCCTACAAGAAACTGACGAGGGACTTTATAGGACATCAGGTAGTGATAGGACTGGGGGGAATGGAGCAAAACTGAAAGTGGATAGATTAAGAGTGGATGTGATGTCAGGAATAAGGTCTTCACCATGAGAGTGATGAGACACTGGAACAGGTTGTCCAGGAAGGTGGTGGAAACTCCATCCCTGGAACCCGTTAAGGCCAGTCTGGATGTGGTTCTGAGCAACCTGATCTAGTGTGAGGTGTCCCTGCCTGTGGCAAGTCATTTGGAATTAGATAATCTTTGAGTTTCCTTCCAGCCCTGACAATTCCATGATTCTGTAATTTAATTCTGTAGTTTAATCTCAGTTCTTGTTTGACTGTGGGTTCTTGCAAGTATTCTATCCTCCAGGCTGATGCCCGTCCCTGCTTCACTGTGGGGCTTACAATTTGGTGGGATGAGGAAGTGTCTGGAAGATCCTGAGCCAGATGGTTGGGTAGACTGCAGTTGCAGTTATATGGTACACACATATATGTTTTCCTGGGCTTTTTTTTTGCCAGTTGAAGGAATCAAGGCTACCTGGAGGAGTTTTGTGGCCATGAACTGGTACTTTCACTTCAAACAAACAGGTATGTCCCTCCTGTTTCTCTACCTATAAGCATAGGACATGCCAGCCTCACTAAGAATTAGTGTTACCCTTTAACCCTCAGAGCATTTAGTTGTCCTGTCACAGGGCAGAAACTCTAGAGGCCTTAGGCTCTAGAGACATTATGGAGTCTCCATGAGCACGAAAGTCACATTTCTGCACATTGTTCATTTCCCTGTAGACTCTGAGCTCATGCATAACTTGCAAAGTTTGCTCTACTCTGCTACCTTCATGCATATCCCTTAGAAGTCTCCATCTGTTCCTAGCTTGTGGTCATTCCCAGCTGCTACGCCAGCACCACAAGTAACTTTATACGTGTAAGAGACATCACCTAAAACTCTTGATCAGACATAATATATCTGAAAGATCAGTACAACTTGAGTGGAAGGTAGACAAAAGCCTGGAGATTTGAGGTAATCTGAGCAGGAAACATTTTGGCATAGACTGTATATTACTTTTAGCCCCAGAGTCACAGCAACTAATAGCATGAGGAGGAGGACAGGGGAAGGCTGACTTCCCACAAATCTGTGGTGACTGGTTACACATGAGCCCCAGTGTTTCCTTCACCTTGGTCAGGGCACCAGAAAAGTCTCTCTGCTCTACTAAAATCAGTTTTTCATTAAATGTTTGTGCCCTTTCCATTTCCTATTCGTCCAAAACTGGCCACTGATTAAAGAGGTTATCAGGCAGACCTAGGGAGGCTCACACTCTCAAACAGACAGTGCAATAGCATATAGAATCATAGAATCATAGAATGGTAAGGTTGGAAGCAACCTCAAAGATCATCTAGTTCCAATCCCCTGCCATAGGCAGGGACACTTCCCACTAGTACGGGCCACAGCTTTCTTGAAAACAATGTTAACAAAATGCTCTTACTATAATGAGCAACACTCTTAAACAGGTTTCCAGAGGAAAGATTTTAATTTAAGGCTTTTTCTTCCTTAGTGCTAAAAGAAATAATTCCAGCAGTACAGTCCGGTTCCCAAGGTGTGAGAAGTCTGGGCAGTTTGTTGTTCTAAATGAGTTTCCCACAGACTACTACCTGCCTGATATTAAGATTTACTTAGAAGGAGACACCATCCCTCATATTCTCTCTGTTCACTCATCTGTCTATTCCAAACATTGCTCAGGGTAAGAATTCTTGAGGTGTTGAGGCTTTTGGTTTTTGAGAAACCCAGGACAAATTCTCTGTGGCCATGTAATGTGCTTGGAAACAAAGTTCTTATTTTTGCAGAACTAGTAAACAGCACATTAGGGTGTAAGACATTTTTCAGTCATATGTGGATAAGAGTTGGCAGGTATCTCCACTTTAAAATCTGCAGGATCTGTCTTCCAGTCTAATTTCATTAATTCTATCAAAGAGCCAGTGCCTGCCTGTGGGTAGGGAACCTTCTGTTGCATCAACACTATGGTATATGCTCTCCTTGCTCTTGTTTGTAAGCACCTCATGCCCCAAGACCTGCTTTATACAATGTTGTTGCATGCTGGATTAGCTGCAGAGCAGTTTCCTCATGGATATCAGTGCTAGTACCAGCCACAGCACTGTGACACTATTTGATGCTTCTCCCCTCAACAAAGGAACTGTGCTCCCCTTGTTGTTATCCATGTTTTGTTGATGTGTCAGCACAAAAGCCAGCTATTCGGGCATTTAAAACACTCAGAGACCATAGCAAAGTGTCATTCTGGATATTAGTCCACAACTGTGGGTTCCATAAAAGCAAAATTAGACCAAGAGGTGAATTCTGGGGCTCAGATGCCTAGTGCAGCACTGACACTTTAAAAGCCACATTTTCCACCTGAAGGCCTTCTGGAGGGATCTTTGCCAAAGCTATTAGCAGCAGAAGGGCACTGGCAGTGTTTTGTTTCACTGAGATCGTCAATACTTCTGGTGGCAGGGTGTGCTTCTTACCTCTCCACAGCCCTTGGCAGTCAAAGCCCTCGTTGCTCCTCCTTGCCAGCCTCTCTGTCCTGGAAGCAGGGGAGAAAAGCCTGAGATGATAAGTAGGGGAGTGAGAGCAGGATTTAGGGCAGGCAGCAAACAAGAGTCTCACTACAAGGAGAGTCTAAGGTGGGAAGATAGGGCAGGTATGAGAGGGACAGAAAATGAGCACAGAGGAGCCTGGGGGGATCTGACTGTGAGGAGGAAATGCACAAGATGAGGCAAAAGTGAACAGCTGGAGGGGAAAACCAGGGTGGAGAGAACATTTCATAGATTTTTTTCCTCAGGGAAGAAGAATTCCCCCAGCACAGAGCAAAACTGGAACAAGAATAATGAGGAGCAGCTCACGCGCGGTGGCCAGCAGGGCTGACCCAGCCTGTGGCAGGGCAGTGACCACCTGCCAGCTGGCCCCGATATGATCTGCTGCTCTGTCAAATGGCATTTGCAATGTTTACAGCAAGTCACTGAATTGTTAAAGGTTACCTGGGGGATTTTTACACTCATCTGTATGTGCTGCCTGGTGAAGAGCTCTGTTTTCGCCTGGCATACCTGTTCTCAAAAGCATGGCATCAGCCTAATGCACAGTTGTGAGTTGCAGGATGTCTCCCTCAATATGAAGTATCTCCACTGATACCAGTACTTTTGTCCTCCTTATCTCATGGCCATTGTAGTGTGCTGATGGCCGCTAGTGACTGCTTGGCTTTTTTTAGTAATTCTGTGACAAAAGCATACACAGGTGAAAGCTGCTGTGCAAAAACCAGCCAAGCACAAAGAGGGAAAGAAAACACATCTCTTCCTGGTGGCAGGGAGTTTCACTGTGATTCATTGTGTGGCTACTGGGCTCACAGCTCTCTGTTGGTTTTTTTAACTGCTGCAGGCAAAAGCTGGATCAATCAGTTTTAGGTGTTTGTTTCGTTGTCAGTATTCTGTGCTGTCAGTCACAAAAGCAGGTGACAGTCACCCAGAGAAAAACAGATGATAGCAATTTATGGTGTGCCAGATGGGGGTTATGTGATTCAATACTGAGTGGAACTGCTAACTAGGAAGGCCATCAAACAACACGGTATCTACAATTTCCATAGGAACACGGTCTGTCAGATCTCTGCCAGCCACAAATATCCACAAGCATGACATTTGCATTTTGGTGCACTTCTTTACCCAAACAGGTATCATTTTACATCTCAGGATTTCCTGGTGACCAGCACATTTTTTTATCTGCCTAACTGAAGCATGCGAGAAAACTCAGCAGAATTTTGACAAGAGAACAGTATCTCTTTTTTTCTCCAGGAGATCACAGCTGACCAGAACAAATCAAATACTTGTCTTTGTTGCAGGAATTTATGAAGGAAAAAAATTATCTTTTGTCTTTAAAATACCTATGAACTCTGGAAAATATTTTAAAAAAAATTATTTTTACACCATACCCCTACAGTGTAAAAGCCAATCTGTCTTCTTTCTGACATAGATATAATGGGTTTGATTTGTTCTTCACACTATTGTTGTGCAAGAGCAAGTCCATTGTTACAGGCAGATTGCCTCCCAACTGACTTATGGAAAGGTAAAAAATCTATGCCCAAGGGGTTGTAGCCAATGGACTGTCATCATCTGAATCCTGGAGAAGACAGATCCCATTGGTGTGCCTTAGCACTGAAGATGTGACCTCCCTGGTGGGGACCAATTCTCAAGTTCTTCGATTATTATGATTGCATGACCACAACCTTCACTGGGTCTTACTGTGGTAACTCTCCAGTCCAGGAAGATGGCAGGAACATGTGGTGGCTCCAGCACAACTGTGGAAGCAAGTCTGACTCTAACACGTTGGGATTGTAGCTAGGGTTTCCATCAAGTAGGAAATATCTTCAGATCTGTTAACGTGGGTATTGTGCCACTTATCATGGTTGTCCATGAAGGTACTTGCACTGTGTCTTTTGATGCCTGAATGAGTCTGACTAAACTCTGTCTGCCTTTCTCATGGGAACAGTCACTTTGGACATAGTCACTAAAATTTATTAGCATATTACTAAGGTTTGGAGCTCAGGCTTGTTTGGTTTTAATTAGTCTACGATACAGCGACACCTGAGATTAATCTTGTAAACTTAAATGGAAAGACAGAAAACACAGGTGCAAAATATTTATTTATTCTAATTACTTTTTCATACACACTGTAAAATCTCAGATTTTAAACCTATTCCTCGGTTGTGGGAGGAGAAAAGACAACCCTTAGCTTCCTCATGGCTCTTCAGTTATACTACAAAATCACTCTGTTGCTCAGCCCTGATGCTCATAACACTCCTATGATGAGCTCCTTTTGCAAACATGCTTATGTCTGACATTGTCTTCCCTGACTCAGTTTATATACATGGAGTCTGATCCAGAAGGCCTTTCAAATCCATGGGAGTTGCTGGTTTGGATTAATTTCTGATTAAGCTTATATCTGACATAACTCAAAGTATAAGAGCTTCAGAGCAGAAAAGACTTTGTAGCATGTGCTTACATCATTCTAAGTGTGACAGTGCAATAGAGTATCAAGGCAACCAAGCCTTGGCTGGAAACCTTACCTGGCACAATGACAGGTATAGCAAATGATGCACTGAGAGAAAATTATATGAGAGGGAAAAAAAAAAAAAACAGCCAGAAAAATAATATTTCCCCCTTGCAGTTCCCTTGAAGCGGTGTAGAAATATAAGCATTGCTGTCAATCAGTGACTGTGGTTTTGTTTTAATCCTTCCCTGTTCTTGGTTTGGAAAGTAAGACTTTTGTTTCCTCCTGAGAAACAATACTTCTGTTTCACAAGGCTTCTTACTCTCTTTTTCTCCCTCTCCTGTCACCCATCTCCATTGATTTAATCTTGCACATTTTGTCATGCAGCCAAATACTCCCATAGTCAGACATTGCCCTCTTGCTCACAAGCCCTGCTTTCCCTTGTTTGTAAGTATTCCCTTGTTCCCACTGACACAGACACCACCGAAAAAAACAAGACTTGTTTCTTCAGTTCCTTCTTTTTCTGTGGCTCCAAGAGGACTCCTTTTTGTGAGGGGAAAAAAAGGCAGGAAGGTTAACAAGAGCCAATGATAAGGGCTGTTCTCTGACACAGCACCTTGGCTCTGCTGCTGGTATCTACTTGTGCTGAAGAAAGGGAAAGGAGTACCCTTTGCCCCCTTTCTTTGCCTGCTGATAGTCTGTATCACAGTATCACAGTATCACCAAGGTTGGAAGAGACCTCAAAGATCACCAAGTCCAACCCGTTACCACAGACCTCAAGACTAGACCATGGCACCAAGTGCCACGTCCCTACTCAGCAGAATTTCTGCATGTTTGTGTCTATCAGATGGTTTCAACCCTGTATGCAGTACACCTCTCCCAGGGAAACTTCCCACCAATGTGACACCCACAACCTTCATATCTTTATAGTGACAGTATCACTAATTTTGACAGAAAAGGACATCTTCTTGCTGCTGTCTGCAACTAACTGAAGGGAGGTCAGAGCAAGGAGGGGCCCAGCCTCTTCTCCTTGGTGGCAGGTGACCGGACTAGAGGAAATGGTTACAAGCTGCACATAGGGAGGTTTAGGTTGGACATGAGGAAATACTTTTTCACTGAAAGGGTTATCAAACCCAGGGCAATGGTGAAGTCACCATCCCTGGAGATGTTTAAGCAGTGTGTGGACCTGGCTCTTAGGGATGCGGTTTAGTGTTGACCCTTCAATGCTGGGCTGAAGGCTGGACTAGTTGATCTTGAAGGCCTGTTCCAACCAGATATATTCTGTGATTCTGAGGTCCACAGCTGATTCCTAGGCATGTCAAGAAAGCCAGGCTATAACCTCATTAGTCGGACTAATAAAGTGGAAATGAATAAATGTTCCCAGACTATAGCTAACTGTAAAAAGAGTAGGATGCAATGTTCTACAACTGAGAATATAGACATTATCAAGGAAAGACATGGACCAGGTATTCCCTGGAATACATTTGTCTGTATGCATCACATTTTATGCAGTGTACAGGACTCATTCGGGTTCTGAAGAGCTTAAGTTTTTATTTTATAGCGTATATTTCCATTCCTCCTGGCTGCAAAGATAGTCTTGAGACCTGACCAACACAGTAGTTGTTCTGAGAGCTATGAATTCTCCCACTTCTCCTTTCTCCTACTGGAATACTGCACTCAAGTTCTTAGTAATATTTTAAGGGCTTGCATTAATTATTTTATTGGAAACAATTTCAAGAAAAAAAGAAAATACTGGAAATTGGTGCAGAGTAAAGGAAGAGACTTAGAAAGACAGAGAAGAGGTAAGAGAAACTGAAAATATAGAAAAGACAGAGATGAAAGAGATGGAAACAAAATCTCTCCAAGAGAGAGAGGATTTCTCAGGATTGAAGATGCATATTTCTGCCTCTGACTTTTTTCCTGTAAGCATAATGGTTTGTTGCCCTCCTTATTTCCACCAAGATTACGTAAAACTTCCATAGCATTAAGATGTTTATCACCTCACCTTTAAAAATCTTGTTGCTTCCATGTTTATGGTTCAGCTGTTCCCAGCAGAGCCTGACTTTCCTTCTGTTAGTCATCTTCATTTTCCTACCCAGAAAAAAAAAAAACCAAACAAAAAAAAAAAAAAAGGACTGAAACCTCATAAATTCCAGGCTTCTGAAATAATAAAGTTCTATTATTAGTGTTGTCTTCAGTGTGTAGAATTTATGCATGCATTATGTGCATTGCTCTCTCATCAACAGTAAAAGAACCCAAACAACTCCAGAAGAAGAAATGAAGAACACAAATCATGTGGCCCTTTCTAAGTAGAATTTCCTTTTTAAGTGAAAGAAAACTAAGGGATAGTGTAAGAGTTGCAATGTTGATCAAAGGTTACTGTAATCAAAGCCTTTCTCACAATTTGCTAGCAAAGTTTTATACTGCAAATTTTTTAATGTGGAGTTATAAACAGCGACTCAGCTTCTGGTTGGACTCACAAAAAAATAGTGGGTTGTTTACAGGGGTTAGAGATTTTCTTGAAGTGATTTATCTTTAAATGTAAAGTCAGAGTCTGACATCTTTCAATGAAATTCAAAGAAGATGCAAGAAGTTAACTTGACATTGACAAGTTTGAATGGGCAGTACTCAGTCCTTTGAAAAGTCATCTATCTATAATTGAATAGTTTACCTATCAGTCCCTGATCTGCCTCTTGTAACATCAAATCTGTCTTTCAGCCTGTCTCTAACACCCATATTTTCGTTCTACTAAAGCTGGGAATTTACTTAGTACGGAGATCCATCACAAGACCTTTCACACTATGGCAAACACAATTACTCTGAAAATTCTCCTCTTCCCACATCTTGAATGTTCAGATTGTGATGAAATTGGTTTGCTTGATAATAACAAGCACACTCATTTTACTAGTACGAGCATAAGAGATTTTGTCTCTGTTTTATGTATTGGTACACTTACATGAGTCTGCTCAAATTGCTGTTTGCGATATTTAATAAACTATACATTGACCTTTTTTTATATAAGTAAGAGTGAGCAGAGCAAGACAGGAAGGAATGGGAAAGAAGAACTAAAAGAATTTTGAAGTGTGAAATGTTTAAGAATTACTGGTAGCAGTGGTTAGGGAGGAAGATACTCTAAACAGTAGCATAGAAATTTTGCTTTTGTTACTTATTTCCCTTATTTCTTAAAAAAGTTATTTATTTAGGAACTTGTTTGGTAATAAGATCAGTGGTTTCTATTCACACCCTTATAATTTGCCTTACTTTAATCTGACATTTTTCCCTGTAATTTTCAAATGTTGCCTGCATTAAACCACTTTATTGTTTATGTGGTAAGCAAAAGTAATTTCTGCTATATGACTAACTGTATACATACTCCAGTGCCACAATTTTTGTCCTGCTTTTCATCTGCAATTCATGGGTGACAAGGGCAAGTGTAGGATCCTGCACCTAAGGAGGAATGACCTCATACACTAGCATAGATTAGGGGTGCAAGTGCTGGAAAGCAGCTCCATGGAGAGGGACCTGAGCATCCTTCTGCACAGCAAGTTAGCCATAAGCCAGCAGTCTCCTCTTGTGGCCAAGAAGGTCAGTGGTGTTCTGGGCTGCATTATGAAGAGTGGGGTCAGCACTCTGAGGGAGGATCTTCTTCCCCTCTACTCTGCACTTGTGAGGCCACATCTGGAGTATGGTGCCCAGTTTTGGGCTTCCCAGTTCAGAAGAGAGAAAGAACTACTTGAGAAAGGCCAAAAGAGGGCTATGAAGATGGTTAGGAGACAGGAGCATCTGTCTTACAAGGAGATGCTGAGAGATCTGGGGCTCTTTAGCCTGAAGAAGGCTGAGAGAAGATCTTACCAATGCTTATAAAATACCTACAGAGCAGGGATCAAGAGGAGGGGACCAGACTTTTCAGCCACAAGCTCCTGGCAAACCTGACAGCTCGTGGCTTGGAGAGATTCACTCTGATATGGGTCAAGAACTGGCTGGAGTGCCAGGCCCAGAGAGTGGTGGTGAATGGTGCCACATCCAGTTGCCAACTGTCACTAGTGGTGTGCCCCAGGGATCAGTGCTGGGCTAGATACTATTCAAGTTTGCAGATGACACCAAGTTAGGAGGAGGTGTGGATCTGTTGGAGGCTAGCAGGGCTCTGCAGGGAGACCTGGACAGGCTGGATGGGTGGGCAGAGCCCAATGGGATGAGATTTAACAAGGTTAAATACAGGGTTCTACACTTTGGCCACAACAACCCCAAGCAGTGCTACACACTGGGGACAGAGTGGCTGGAGAGCAACCAAGCAGAAAGGGAGACCTGGGGGTACTGGTAGATAGTAGCTGAACATGAGCCAACAGTGTGCCCAGGCGGCCAGGAGGGCTAATGGTATCCTGGCCTGGATCAGGAAAAGTGTGGCCAGCAGGACAAAGGAAGTTATTCATGGTCAGGCCACACATTGAGTACTGTGTCCATCTCTGAGCCCCTCAATTCAAGTGAGATGTTGAGGTACTGGAATGTGTCCACGGAAGGGCAATGAAGTTGGTGAGGGGCCTGGAGTACAGTTCTGTGAGGAGAGGCTGAGGGAGCTGGGGTTGTTTANCGGCCAGGAGGGCTAATGGTATCCTGGCCTGGATCAGGAAAAGTGTGGCCAGCAGGACAAAGGAAGTTATTCATGGTCAGGCCACACATTGAGTACTGTGTCCACCTCTGAGCCCCTCAATTCAAGTGAGATGTTGAGGTACTGGAATGTGTCCACGGAAGGGCAATGAAGTTGGTGAGGGGCCTGGAGTACAGTTCTGTGAGGAGAGGCTGAGGGAGCTGGGGTTGTTTAGCCTGGAGAAGAGAAGGCTCAGGGGTCACCTCATTGCTCTACAACTACCTGAAAGGAGGTTGTAGCCAGGTGGGGGTTGGTCTCTTCTCCCAGGCAACCAGCAATAGAACAAGGGGACACAGTCTCAAGTTGTGCCAGGGGAGGTATAGGCTGGATATTAGGAAAAAGTTCTTGCCAGAAAGAGTGATTGGCATTGGAATGGGCTGCCCAGGGAGGTGGTGGAGTTGCCGTCCCTGGAGCTGTTCAAGAAAAGGCTGGATCAGGCACTTAGTGCCATGGTCTACTTGATTGGATGGGGCTGGGTGATGGGTTGGACTGGATGATCTTGGAGGTCTCTTCCAACCTGGTTGATTCTATGACTCTATGATCAGGACAGGGAACAACAGGCACAAACTGGATTGCAGGAAGTTCCATAAGGGAAAACTTCTTTACTTTGAGGATGATGGACTAGGCTGCCCAGAGAGCCTCTGGAGACTCCTTCCCTGGAGATACTCAAAACTCACATGTTCTTGTGCAACCTGTTCTAGATGAACCTGCTGCAGCAAGGCAGTCAGACTAGATGATCTCCAGAGGTCCCTTCCAACCTCCAATATTCTGTGATTCTCTGAATGAGTTCAAAGTGCTTCTCACAATCTGGGGAAGCATTCAGCATTTGAGGCAGTATGGATGTTTTCAACATTAACCTGCTTCTCTCTATGGCAATGCATTTACACTGCTTTGCACTTCTACCCAACCAACAAAGAAATCACTTTTTAACTTTTTGACACCTTCTTCATTTTGAGTCCTGTGAAGCATTAAATTGTTGTGAATGGATGGGAAATATGACACTATTTGAGGACAAACCACATGCATGAAGAGAAAAAAAAAATAAAAAGAACAAAGTGGTCACTCTGAGATGATACAGTACACACATTTCACTTCATGGTAAAACCAGGGCATTGTATTTGTACCAGGGCATTTGTATTGTGCACAGATTAGTAATAAAAAATAGTCTAAATCAACTATATTAACAATTTCACCTTTTGGGAAAATTCCCATTGCTTTACAGAAGGTATTTTTAACTTCTGTGGTTAAACTTTAGCTGAATCTTGTTATTGAAGAACGAAGTGGAAAACTGATACTGTAGAAGGCATTACCAATGGGTAATTTGAACTGCAGTGCTCTGACTCTTTGCAAACCAGGCACTTGACTCCTGCACTAAACTGAGAGCTTAGACCTATCCTGTATTTTTAAGATAAATATTCCATAAATCTAGTTGCTTTAATTGCAAAGTGTTAAATACCACTGTCTTAAGAGTGTGTTTAAGGCTTGCAATGGTACTTTTATGCAAAAATACTTTGTATATCTGTTTTATTTATCTAGACAGACCATTTAAAAAAAAATATTCCTTTAGCAGCAAATATTTTTGGTGGCTAGATTATTTTTTTGCTAGATTATTTTTTTCCTGTAAAAGATTTTGAGACTGATTCACCCAAGGCCTGATTCAGAGAAGTCCTGAGGATTTCCTGCATGGTGCTGAGCATCCCAGCCAGTATCAGTAGGAATGAAAGCTGCTAGATTTGGTGCACAGTCCTTCTAAATCCACCAGGAAATGGTGGTTGTTTGTTCAAGATTATTCATATTACAGATGTTTGCTCTGTAATCATTTGCAAATCACCTTGAGGAGTTCTCTACAGAAGTGAAATATTGATGGCATGGTGAACACATTGCAATAAGCCCGCTCCTGGATGTGTGATTCCCTCACAGTTACCTACCTATGTCAAACATTCTTGCATAATATATGTTGACATGAAAGACGACTTAGGGAAAAGTTAAGATTTTTTCACAAAGAAATGGATTGGGCTTTCCCCCACTATATTTTCCTCTTCTGTTTGTTTGTCTCCTTCCCTCTCCTGCCAACACAACATTTTAGACAGGGTATAACTCAAATTCTGAAGATTAAATTGCATATTTTTTTTTTCCTAGTTCTGTTACCATTATGAAGTATATTTATTTAAATGCTCTCAAAGCACAGCTTTTCCATTAGTATTCACACTACTCTGCATAAAAATATTCCTCCAGGAATCATTGATCTATTTTGCAAAGAACACAAGAAACCTTGGAATATGAAATTGTGGTATCCTGATGCTAAGTAGCATCATCAAGAGTGACAGTGCTCTGAGTAGCACAAGTGCTTATATTTGAAAGTTGTTTTCCTTCACCAAAACGAAGTGACAGGAGCTAAATGACAGGAAAATAATTTACTTTGATATTTATCTGTAGTCTTGTTCTAAGGAGTCAAGTGAAAGCGAAGAATGAGGGAAAAAGCAATTAAGTTTTCAAGGACTAAAGACGCAAAAGAATAGAAGAAACAGAAAAGTGGATTCTAAACTGGTGACAAAACTTAGGTCACCGTATTTTGCAACTCTTGTAAACACTTACCTAGGATATTAGAATCCTTTTTACACAAGTAACCACAGCATCATCAGGTTAGATATCTAAATATCTTGAAGGGTTTCTGAACACTACTAAGTACTTAAAACTTCTATGAGCTACTAAGCAGAGAGAGACCAAAGTTCACTTTGAAGACACATCTAGCGAGAGAGGCATGGACAGTTGTATCAGCATTATAAGGAGCTATGCACATTACATTTTCCTGCCTGCAGAAATTGCTTTTGCAACAGGATCATTTGCCATCTCTGGGTGAAATAGAATAGATTTTATTACAATAGATTTTATCTAGAAGTTCAATAGCTTTCATTTGGACATTTTGGCTGACTTAGTATTCAGTTTGTAATACCCTGTAGGCAGATATCATAGACACTTTTTATTTGCTCAGATACAATCTTAATAGTTTTCTATTATCTACATTTTTAGGTATGAGCACATTCTTGCTCTCTCTCTTTTGCATGGCTGAAACTACATAAGTAAAACCTTACATATATATATGTAATTTCCTTTTTTGCTTCATGGGAGCAAGCCGTTACAGACAATTTGTTAATCAATTCAGCCACTACAGGATGCAAAGGACCTTTCAAGAAAAATATGCTCCTACTTTTTATACAATATGAAGACTCATTTTTAAACAAGTTTGGGTAAAATATTGTGGGATTTCCTGTCACTGAGATAAAAAAGAAAGCAAATAATCTAATCAGACAAGATGTCAGTGTGAGTTAATTTTAGGCCAGTGGGTAAGACTACATTAATGACAATGATTTGCATTTTTGAGTTTTGAAACTGGAAAACATCTGGTACAAGGTGACAATTTGTGAAGAGATGAATTGTAATAAAGCAATATTGTTTGTCGAAAGAACTGTCTTGCTCTGATGACACTGCAAAAAGATGCAGTAAAACACCATGTACTACATACACTGGCTTGGCCTCCTTTGGTTGAACTCACTGTCAGAATCCCTGCCAGGTACTGGATGAGTTAGTCAAGAAACCTATCTCACATACTCTGCTGCAGACTGGTGCTTTGCACCACTTCTTGCCTTGGCAAACTGCTCCTTCTGGTAAAACCTGGTTCTGACCTGGTAAAGCCTCGTCCTTATTTTGTCATCACCCTAATTTTCACAGGTCCTACCTGCAAACTCCTTGCCTTTGCTTACAGAGCTGCTTCAATGCTCTCCTTGCCCACCTCCAACACTGCAGTACTGCCTGGAGAATATTATGTGCTGCATGATACCACCAAGGGGAGTTTCTACATGCAGGTCAGAGCACTGAGACGTGAAGGGCACCCTGCCTCGTGGACACCGGCTCTGCCTTTTCCCAGGACATGAAACAGTTCTAGCAGCCATTTGAGAAAACATGGGAGTCCTGGTTTAATTTGAACTCTGTCTAGGACACAAGAAACAATTAAAATCCTTGCTGTCTTGGATTCTTATGCTGTATGAAGAGTGCAGGGATGTGCCCCTGAAGTCTATAAAAAGGTCTGTTTGAACAGCCACTATGATACAGAGGATGCTTGGAAGCGAATTGTCTTTGATCTCTTATGTAGATAGCATTATCTTTTCCTTGCGTTAGTCTGACCGATGACACAGATATCCTCACAAAACCTGTTTATAGCAGGAAGTCTATATGCAGTAAATACGTTTACAGGAGTGAAAATAAAGTGGTTTCTGTAGAGAGCTGTTTTTCTGTAGTGTCTAAGCTGCAGAGAGTGCTGAGGCGAGGTAGCTCCGTAGTAGTATCCAGATCCTCATCAGCATCTTGTTTTAGTGCTTTAAATAAATTTGATTTGGGTTTAAAGGTAACCATGAGGCAGAACTCACGGGGCCTCTGTTACTCATTAAATACTCAGGACATAGAAGTGTTGCTGATCAAGAAAAGGTTCAATTTACTTCACCTGGTGCTGAATGCAGTAAATCTGTCTCTCTGTCCAAGACAAACAGAAATAAGAGGTTTTGAGTGCTGTGTTGTACACTTTCTTTGACAATCCATAAATTTTTAAGTCTGAATGTTTAGCCAGTTGTGTGTTCCTTCTATACAGTTAGTTGAAGCTGTATGCCATCATAAGCTCTCCCTGAGATCTGCAATCTCAGTTTGAACTAATCATCTGAGCCAAAGCACTGCTATTTGGGTGTTCTTATTTTTCTTCACTCTTTCATTCCTCCATCATTTTTTGTCTGAAATAGCAATGATGCCAATGTAATGTATCGCCTTCCACACCCTTGACATCTTGTTTAGATCCTTCTTTGGTAAGCTAGTATAGTGAAATCCCTGAAATTGCAAATGGATCTGATGCTGGCTCATCCACGTTTCAAATCAATCGATTCTGAATAAAGCTGTCCTGAAGTTAGATTTGCCAACAAAGAATTTCTGATTCTGGTATTGATCTGCTATGTAGTGGGAGACTCATTATATCAGTCACCTGTGCTTCATTTCTCTCATCCATGAGAAGAACAAAACTGCAAAGTGTGCTGAGAGTCACAGACATTTCATGAGCATTAAGACTTAGACTATGCTGCTTTTGCTATGTAGTATCTCATTCCACAGCGCAGAATAGATTCATTACTCTTTTAGTGATAAACCATGCAGCATGATGGACTCAAACATAACCTGATTACTGGAACATCAACTTTGGCTCATGTGAATCTGTTCTATCTTGCACACAAGCTTTATTTTCGAGCAGCTGAAATGTAAAATTGATAATTTCTCTAAGCCAATCGTAATTCAACAGATCATTAATGACGAATGGCAGAATGCCTCAGCCATCCTTCCAGGCAATACTCCAGATGGAAGTTATTGGATAAAGAACAGGAAGGTTTGGCAGAAAGTGAAAAAAGAATAAATTTGCTACACATCACTCATTTTGCCTGACTGCAATAAAGTAATTGTAATAGAATGTTGTCACAGGATAATGGTTTCCTGCTGCTTCAGAAATGCTTTGCAAAACAGATGTTTACTCTCTCTGTGGGAGGCATCGATCCCAGGACAACAATATTTTCTATTAAAGGAGAATTAAGTACTCATAGGTCCAGCAGTACTATTAAAAGATCGTTACAAAAAGTCATATAATGTAACAGGTGAAATGATATGAAATATATGTGATGTATGTGATATATGCAACTAATCCCCAAGTAGGATTAATTCAAGTTGTCTCTTGCAGCAGCTTCGCGACTAATGTTTTCTCAACAAATGCAGATAGGACAATGCAATGCACAATGATGAAGTTGTTTTTGTTATTTTAATCTTCCAAGGCTCTGTGAACTGCAGGAAAACAGCATTTGTAAATAAAAATAATTACATCAAACCTGCAGCATATAATGTCTGACGAGAAATGCTTAGTTAATAACAGACAAAAATTCTGAATGCAGAACAAAAAAGTAACACATGGGATTAATGGAAATTAAAGATCATGCATTTTATGTCAGGGTTGAACTCAGTGTTGTGAGTTTTGCTGATTAGCACCAAGATAAAAATTTGAAAACATGTAAATTTTATAAAACCTTTGAGCATTTCAAAATAATATTCTTAGAAGAGCAAGTACACACTAGAGATTGAAAAAGAAATAAAACATTAATATTTTTTTCTGACCTGTCTGCAATATGTGTAGGACATGCATTATACTCTGTTGTAGTATGATTAAAAAATTCTGTATTTTGGTAAACCTTATATATATTATAGAGACTTCTGCCGTTCACCCAGTAATGTGCCAATTGTAAAGTTGGGCTGATGAGACATGTTTAAAAGAAGAACATTTGTTCTCTCATGTGCTGTATCTCTCTACGTCTACGTGTTGTAAAAGGCATTTGACTGTCAGATGAAGAAAGTCTCAGTGGTATTTAGCTTTTGCCAAGGCTCTATCTGGATCAGGAGGAATAAAATGAGAATAATTAGCCAGGGATTGAATGACTTGTTGGCTCATAAGACTCACCTCCAGGACCTGCATCACCTTGGAACTTTCTGCTGTACAGATATAATAAGATATGTTGTTATACTATTTGGTTCTTTTCCAGGTAATGCCTCTATCCAATCCATGTATTTTACATTATGAATCCTAAACAGACTTGCAATATGCAGACTATTAACATCTCTGTAACTGGACTAGGCAGGTATCAGGCTTGCTTCCACAAGTTTTACAGATTGGTGTTGAGCAAAATAATCATTGAATAGCAAGTCTAAGTCTAGGTTTACTCAAAGCGCTGCTCCAGTTGGAGCAATAGAGGACTTGCAGAGCTAATTGCATTTTTTACCAAGTGGTCAACTTCATTACCTAGATAATGAAAGAAAATGTCTTTTGTGTACTTAAGAAGAGTTGGTTTGGCATATGTGTGCTTTCAGCTACAATAAGCCTGACCTCAAAAACAGTGACTGAAGCAAAAAAATTCTTTTTGCATTTCAGGGTCATCATATTACAGAGATAAAAGTCATATGGCCATGAGTGGCATGAAAAAGTAATTTTTAATTCTGCAAGGGTAACTCTGTCAAATA
Organism: Eubucco bourcierii; assembly: GCA_013396675.1. Classification (NCBI taxonomy): domain Eukaryota; kingdom Metazoa; phylum Chordata; class Aves; order Piciformes; family Ramphastidae; genus Eubucco; species Eubucco bourcierii. The sequence continues at coordinate 83,424 of VWZE01015970.1, forward strand.
CTAATGATACGTTGCATTGGGAAGTGCTACTTTAAACTCTAAGAGGAAACTGAAGACTTAAAAAAGTGTCAGTTTTGTCATCTTGAAACCATTTTCCCTCGTGCTGAATAAAATGCAAATATGCCTACAAGCAAGTTGCTTACCCTAAAGCTGAAATACTGCACATGGAACCAGTTGACACTTTGGTATTTTAGCATTTTAGACTTATAAATATGTATTTGCATTTTCAACACTAAACTGTGTGGCTTTTACCCAGTTGGCATTCACTGAATCAGCCAAGAAACCTGTGGAAGTTTTCTTCCGTAGAGGACTGTATGTTACGGTCTACAAGAAGGAAGTTAAATGGAAACTGAAGCATATGAACAAACATCTTAACATAGAGGATTTTGTGCTAATGATAATATTTAGCACATTCCAGACCCCTTAATTCCTCAGTTTCCTCAAAACCAGGAGGGCAGGCAAGGGCTCGTGCAGCATGTCTCGGTCTGATTAAATGAGGATTTCTTTAACGAGAAGAAGAAAAAGGCAGGGTAACTCTCCCATCCCTCTGCATCCAGGTACTGTTGCAGGGAATATTGTGATTCTCTAGAGAAGGGCAGACAGAGGAGGACAATGGATCTGGAGGTTCATCTGAGAATGAAGGTGAAGTCATGTCTGACTCCTGTCCTAGGGCTGTTGAGGACATCACTAGGATTGAAAAAACAAAGCCTTTGCATCTCAAATGCAATAATTAAGGCAACAGAAGGCAGTATGGAGTACTCCAACTTTATTACACATTGTTTCCAGCCATGAGCAAGCTCAGCCACAAACCTGTGCTCTTTCTGAAAGCGGACACTTTACGTGCTGCCTAGGGCCATGCTCAAAAGCTCCTTCATACCTGTGGGTACCTATCCAGTCCCCCCAGTGGTTTATTGTTTAGGCTGCACTCAAGTATTTAACAGGATAAGGGTGTAAAATGTATTTTGTAATGTAGGGGAAAGGTGGAGCAGCATTTAAGCTTAAAATTGTTGCCTTTCAGAATAAGTTTTGCTTAAGCAAGGATACAACGGCAAGGTGTCTTCCATGATGATAGGGTGAACAGCTCAGATGACACTTCTGCACAGGACTACATGTGGGCTATGTCTATTGCCGTGAAACTCCCAAGGTGCCTTTAAACTGACTGCATGGGTAGGGAAAGTTGAGAAGGAAACATTTTACATTGTCTTCAAAGGTATCATCCTGTATGCAAGTCCCTCTGTTTTGTGCCCTCCACACCCCCTCCCTTCTCCTTTTGCAGCGCTGTGGCACAGGACTGCTACCGGAGAATGAGTTTAGTTCCTTCTTTTGTTTGGACATGACCTGCAGCGCGACCAAGAGCAGCGCTCGCATGAAGACGAGAAAAACTTTTGTCTCCCCAAACTACTGGCAGCATCGAACCCTCCCAGCTCTTGCTATGATTTCTTTTTTAAGCTTCACCTTCCCGAAAGCCATTCGTAAAAGTTTGCCGGCTGGAAAGCGGCTGGAAAGCGGCTGAGGACCGCCGTCTCCAGTCGTTCTCCCGGGCCGCGCCGGCCGCGGGGAGCTGTCCAGCACCACGAGGGCCGGACGGCGGGGCGGGCCGGGCCGGGGCGGCTGCAGCGGGAGCCCTCGGGGCTTCCCTCGGCGCTACCTCAGCGCCCCGCGCGGGCACCGCCGCACCCTGCGGGGCCGTGGGAGGATACAAGATGGTTTTCCCGCTCCCTTCTCGCCAGGGTCCAAAACACAGGGAGGAGAGCAGAGCGAGCTGTCGGCCCTCCCAGCAGTCGACAGCGGTGGGGAGCCGTCGGCACGGCACAGCTCGGCACGGCACGGCATGGCACGGCTCGGCTCGGCTCGGCTCGGCTCGGCTCGGCTCGGCACGGCACGGCACGGCGGTGTTGGTGGCCGGCAGCATCACCCCGCCGGCGAGGGGCAGCGCGGCCAGGCGGCGGCCACGGGCTGCAGCTAGCGGGGCTGAGCGCGACAGGCGGCGAGCGGGGCGGGGGGACGCGGGAGAAGGAGGGGAAAAGGGCTCCAAACAACACGTGACTCCGGCGGAGCAGCGAGGGAGCCGGGGGAGGGGAGAGCGAGGGCGGGCGGCCGAGGCAGAGGAGGGCAGCCGCCACCGCCGCTTTAAAGCCTCTCGGCGCGGCGCCGCGCAGCAGTTGCGCTCTCTNCTCCTCGGAGTCCTTCAGCTCGCTGGGCTCGGACTGCCCGGAGACCAGCCCCGAGGAGGAGGGCGAGTGTCCCCTGTCCCGCCTCTGCTGGAATGGCAGCCGCAGCCCCCCCGGCCCCGCCGACACCCCC